>JAVQJL010020369.1:0-25623 GCA_036024295.1 Nannoperca obscura | reverse complement strand
TTTTCCTTGCCGTTGTCTCCTGGTGCTGCTCATGGTGGGAACGTTGGGTCTTTGTGTGGAAGTTGGTCTCGACCGGCTCCATGTGATTGAGTGCCCTGAGATAACTTTGTTATGATATGGCGCTATATAAATAAAAATTGAATTGTATTTATACAGCTTCACATCATAACAAAGATCTCAGGACACGTCTTCATACAGAGCAGGTAGAGACCGACTCTTATATTGACAAAGACAACAGTCCCACCAGGAGCAGCACCAGGAGACAGAGACAAGAAAACACTCCCTTTAACAGGTAGAAACCTTCAGCAGAACCAGAGCCAGGCTCTAGGTGGGCGGTCAGAGAGAGAGCAGGAGAAAGGAGAACATACAGCAGTACAGTACAGTTCTACATAGAGATGTAAAGTAATAGATGTGGTTTTGATGCCATCATTATTAGATAATGTTAATATCAGTTTAATAACAGAACTGAAGCAGCAACAGTAACAGCAGGAACACGGGGGCAGCAGCTGCAACCACAGATCCAGACTCTGCAGAGGCAGAAACACCTGCAGGAAGCTTTAGAGACAAAGCTCACAACTAGGGAAAGAAGGTGAATTAGTAACAACAGTAACACATTAAACTTCCTCCACGATGACGCAACTGCCGATGAAGCAGTGAGGCTTATTATTTATTTGCTTTCTAAAATCTACGTCAGCGACACTCAAACATTCTACACTCTGTGCAAAATCTACAGCAATTTACCAAAGTGATCTGAAAAAAAATCCAAACATCTACAGCGTAACAATATTGTAGGTTCCCAAAATCTCACCTGTTCTCCACCTGAACCTCACCTGTTCTCCACCTGTAAAACACCTGTTTCTCACACGTTTTTTACCTGTTCTCCACCTGATCCTTACCTGTTCTCCACCTGTTCTCTACCTGTAAAACACCTGTTTTCTATCTGTATCTCATCTGTTCTTTACCTGTAAACACCTGTTCTCCACCTGAACCTCACCTGTTCTCCACCTGAACCTCACCTGTTCTCCACTTGTAAAACACCTGTTCTCCACCTGTATCTCACCTGTAAAACACCTGTTCTCAGGGTCTGTGCCTGACTTTGCTGCTGTTGGCCATCTTTAAGAAAGCTCTGCCGGCGCTGCCCATCTCCATCACCTTCGGCCTGGTCTTTTACTTCTCCACGGACTTCTTGGTTCAGCCCTTCATGGACAACCTGGCTGCTCACCAGTTTTACATCTGACAGAAAGCCCCGCCCCCTCACCTTCCTCCTCCTCCTCGTTATCTTCCTCGTTATTCTGCAGGGCCGTCGCCATCTGTTGATGTAACGCACAAAAACTACTTCCTGTGCAGGTCTGCTACCTGTCTTTAAAAGTCTGTTTGGGGAACGTGATGCCAAACCACAGGAAGTGATGTAATGCAGACAGAGGAAACCACGTGTGGGTGTTAGAAAGTGGTTGTGGCAACCGGCTACCTGGTTGTTTCTGCTCAGGTGTTTCTGATCACCTGCTGATAGTTTAATAGTTTAAAAGAAAGATCCGGCTTAAATCCTGTAACTCCTCATGTCTGTAGAGTCTCAGTCCCGATCTGGATTATCACTCGCTGGGATGTTTGTAGTTCCTAAACCCAGATTGGATGACGTCCTGTCAGTCACGCCCCCAAACATCCTTGTTTTGAAACTGTAAACTCGTTTGTTTGTTCGCTCTATTTCCTGTTTTGGCTTTTAACTTCCTGTCCGTATCGCCGACTTCTGTAAACACAAGTGAAACATCTCAATCCTGATTGGTTCACACAGCCTGGACACATTAATGAGGTCATGTGACCAGACAGATCAGATTTGGAGCAGAGTTACTGTCAGCGTTCACTAGCATACAGCTAGCTTCACTAGCATAAAGCTAGCTTTTATAGCATACAGCTTCACTAGCTTCATATTTAAACAGCAGTTTGTAAGTTCAACACCCAAAATGAGACGTGGTGTGTTAATGTCTTACAGGATTTTAAGATGGATTTTTCCATGAACACTTTGGCAGATTCAACACATTCTCACAGAAACTTCTTATTCTTCAAACGAGTCATTTATACGAACAAGCTTTAATTTAACTTGAACTAAGAAATCATGCCGTGTTGCAGAACTTTGACCCAGATAAAACAGAACCAACAGTCCCGCATGTCGCTCCACGAGGGTCGACTTAACAGCTGATCATCTCACGAGCCGCTGTGAGACCTTGACAGACCTGATCCAGGTTCAGATTTAAAAAACACAGTAGAGACGAGTAGTCGAGCCTTTGATTGACAGAAAAATTAATCTGCAACTATTCTGATCATGAATAGTTTTTATTTATTTTCATCAACTAGTAAAGACCTGAAGTGCTTTAGTTTATATTCTGCTCACATGTAAATACTTCTAACTCCTAAATAAAGTTGTGGGTGACTCACAGCTGAGGGTCAGAGGTCACTTTACATCGTGAACGTGTTGTAACGGGTTCTGTCGTTTGATCCCTGCTGAGCCTGAACACCTGGTTTCACCCGCTCCAGGAAGTGTTGCTAACTTTAACCTTCTGGATCAAACAAGACCCGGATCCCAGACCTGCATCATCTGTCCCCGCTGTGTTCTCCAAATGATCAATAAGCTCCAGAGACAAAGACGTGTTTCTGTTGAAGTCAGTCGTAATATTTCACAGAGTCGTAGTTACAGGAACTGAACGCTGGTTCTACGTGGATCTGGTTTAAACAGGAACCTTAAGGAACAAACTACAGCAGAGCATTCAAATCTCATCATATTAAGACTTTTTACTCATAATGTTCAGATTAAAGTTTCTTCTTTAATAGCAAAGAATTATTTGAAATATTAAGACATTTTTTCCTTTTTAAGTTTTCTGGAAATATTGTGGCTGTAATTTTCTTATTGGAGACAGAAAGAAAACGTTTCTTCTTCACCTGTCTGCAGCTACACCTGAGCCGTGTCCCAAATCACGTCCTTAAACTCAGCATCTTGAGTGCACGAGAGCGTTCACACTCCTAAGTTTGGCAAAACGGACAGAAAGTGTGGAGCGCTGCACACTTCTCACTCTCAGCGGTCGCCATCTTGGCTACGTAGCGGAAGAGAAGCACCAGCTGCGAGTGGAAATGGCTAAAAGTAAAAACACGTTCATTAATCATTTCTAATATCAACCAATTAAAGTCACGCGAGCAAACAAGCTGGCAGATATTTCATGAACGCACCACACAAGTCAGTACACGGTCTAGTGTCAGTACACGGTGTACTGCAGTGTCAGGACACGGTCTAGTGTCAGTACACGGTGTACGGCAGTGTGCTAACGGCCGTGCATGATTTGGGACACAGCGCTGGTCTTTTTGTGTAGCTTTACTAACACCAGCCTACTGCGGGGGGGGGGGGGGTCTTTGTATATTTTGTAGTAGTATTTGATTATAGTTTTATTTCACTGTATTGTGCAATAAAGTCAAATTTCTGTAAAATCAGATTTTTTTTCTTGTAGCTTCTTAGCCTCTTTTAGCCCTTAGCTTAGCATCATGCGGCTAAAGAGCCAAAAACAGAGTGAATATTAGATTCATCAGGTGAACCGTGTTGCTCTGTAGCTGCTGCAGGTGGAAGTAATCAGCTGTTAGCCAACACGTTAGCCAAGTCAGAGGATCAGCAAAGTGATTACAGTTCATCCTGAGGAAACACTGTATCCATCCGCCGACAGTTGTTCAAGAAATAGTTCCAGCACATTAGTGAGTTTTAGAAGTTCATCTGTGTACTCGTTCCCTTTGGACAGAGCCAGGCTAGCAGTTTCCCCCTGCTTCCAGTCTTTATGCTAAGCTAAGCTAAATCACTGGAAATAGAATAAAAAGAGAAAAAAATCCCAAAGAGCTGCTCTTTCACAAACATGTTTATTCAGAATTTTCTTTAAAAACAGCATAACAGTTCAAACACAAGTTTAATTTCTCTCTTCAAACTGGGATTTGTTCTTCAGCAGGAACGCTGCCAGATACTCGATGGGGTTCGGAGGTCTGGAAGACAAACAACCGTTTTTTAGAAATAGTAACACGTCTGAATACATTATTACATCTACTACAGCCAAAAATATTCAGCGACAACAACGAGAACTCGGAGTAGAAGCTACACGGTGACCTAATTACTGATTTAATGACCTGCAGAATCAACAGTTTCCTGATCTGTTCTCTGATGGTTTCTAATCAATACTTCAATCCTGCTACAGTGTCAGCAGAAACATGCACCGCGTCTATAGCAAGCTAAGCTAACAGCTGCGGGTGTGATGCTAACATCACAGTCAGTCGGCCATCTTTCACGCTGCTGTCAGAGGGCGTGACGTGACGTGTGGAGCTGGTGGAGGACGAGTTCCTACCGGTCTTTGGCGAGCACCGACAGGCCCTGCAGCAGGATGGGGACCACCGTCTGGTCCAGGTACGCTCGAGTCGGCAGCGCCTGCAGATCCACCTTCTGCTTGGAGATCTTCTCTGCGTTCGCCTTCTCATTCTCCACCGTCCTCTGAGGAGCAGCAGCAAAGCATGCTGGGAGTCTGCCTTCACCTTCCCAATACTCTGTGTGTGTGTGTGTGTGTGTGTGTGTGTGTGTGTGTGTGTTACCTGGATGTTGTCTGTCAGGCCGTACTCTGCGTGAGGGTTTTCAGAAACCTGCAGGAGGATTCATGTTCACTGGTTTTATACAAACTGAAAATCTAGTACAGTGTAGTGTAGTACAGTTGTGTAATACAGTGTAGTACAATGCACTACTGCACAGTACAGTGTAGTACACTACAGTGCGGTGTAGTGCAGTACAGTACACTACAGTGCAGTACAGTACACTACAGTGCGGTGTAGTGCAGTACAGTACACTGCAGTGTGGTACAGTACAGTACACTACAGTGCAGTACAGTACACTACAGTGCGGTGTAGTACAGTACAGTGCGGTGCAGTACTCACAGCTGTGTGTCCCTCCATCGACTGATCTGCATCCGTGTGATCTGAAAGACAAACGAGCGTTGAGGGTTTCATGGTGATTTGATGTTGCAGTTCTCTGCAGGCTGAAGATGCACAGACCTCGCGGTGAGATCGGGTTTCTGCTGTTTCCATCAGTGAACTTTAATCAATGTGATAAAATCTGAACGTGCTCAGAAACAGAAAGCTCTACGAGGCCTACTCTACCTGCTGATGAAGACCACCTGATGCGTGCACGAGAGTCGAAGGTGAGTTTCTTTGTGCTAAAATGTCTGGTTTCTGACCTGTTTGGTGTTTGATGATTGAATTGAATGAAAGTATTTTGCTTGCATCTCGTCTGTTTGTATTGAACTTATATCATTAACTGATTGATCCGTTAACCCTTTCATCACTATAACTAATTCCCCAGCAGGTTAGGGACCCAACGTCCCAAAACACCTGGTTTTTCTAATGGAGTTTGGATTCGCGAACATGAACTAAACCTCTGCTGTTTGTTTGATGCATTTACCAACAGATCACACCGACTTGTACCCGCTTCTGCAAACACCGACCAGTAAGGAATCGCTAAAATAGCAGATTTTTCAACACAGTTTGGTTTAAAGAAGCGGAGAGTGCGCGTGGCTGCTGAGAAAAGATGTGTATTAGGTTTCTTTATTGCAGTGTGAGTGTTGGCCGCCAACAGAGGACGCTAATAAAACTAAACCCTCTGGTCGGTTTCGCTGTTTCTGTGTTCATCCGTGATTCTACTCTAGTCTTTATCTGCGCGGACGGAAACAAGCGACGGTAACATTTCTTCTTTATTTCAGTCTTTACACTAACTGAACTGCGCTGCAAGCGGCGGTAAGTTAGCTTAGCATCACATTAACGCTCCCTGTCCGGGGAATAAGCCTCGCGTACGGCTAAAATCCTCCTCCGAGGTTCAAACTCAGTCATCAAATCGTCAAATCAAACCGCAAATACGCAGCAAAACCCCCCAAAATATATTAAACACCTTGAAAACGCGATCAATGGAAACAATTAACTCACCGTCCGCCATGTTTGTTGTGGATATTTACGAAGGATGTCTGGCGTACGTCTATTCTGACGTAAGGTTACGTAGAAAAGATACCCGGACACCGCGCATGCGTCCGGCCTGTGTAGATGCACTTCAAAATAAAAGCAGGAACATCGATTAAAATTTGTTTTTACGTGTCTTCTATTATAAATAAAGTATTCTGTGAAATGTTTGATCTCGTCCAAATAGCTAAAATAAATCAAACAGCGTCACGTGATTATTCTGTACTCATTGACCTGCACAGCCAAAGCATCACTTTTATTTTGAATGCAGCACAGACGACCATGTTTCGTTAATGAAAATGTAAATGTACCATTTTACTCTTCCAACTGTTTATTAAACAGTAAAATGGTTGAAACCGTTTCAACCAGACAACAAAATAACGACAGAGATTAAAAATATATATAATGAGCAACAGACTTATTATTATTATTATTATTCTACAGGTTCTGCTGTAAATCAACAGGCTGGTGGAGACAATATGAAAAACTGGACGTGTAATTATAGTAGAGGTAGCCTGCAGGTAGTGAGGCTGTGATGAACAACATGATGTGATTAATATTTGAGATTCATTGTTCAGAGGAAACAGTTTCATTTTCAGATTGTCTGCAGTTATTTTAAATCAGCCAAATCCAACTGAAACTTTATAATTTCAGCAAAAACAAAACAACATACTAAAATTTAGATATTAAAATGTACTGGCATTTTATTTTATTTAAGGCACATGGGTGGAATTTAACTGCAGGTTGTAAATGTGTGACAGATAAAATATAAACATTCAACTCATAGGAACTTCATCTGCTGCTGTGTTCAGGAACGTCTGCAGGTCTGATGAAAGTGTCAAACTGTGGTCTTTAACTGGACTGCAGCTGCAGAACCAAACAGCAGACAGCAGTAAAAGAAGCAGACACACTTCCAGCCCTCACAGTATGAACGGAATGAGAGCTTTCCTGTTGCGAGGGTAGTCCTCAAACCTCCTCTGGTAGTCTCTGCAAGACAGGACGCACGAGCTGAAACCATTAGTCGATCAACAGAAACCTATGTTGATTCATTGTTTCAGTCCATTTACACTCTTAGATGTTAGTTAACTGAACATGTTTGACTGATGGTTGGAGAACAGAAGGAATCTGAAGATGTTATTTTGGGCTCTGGGACATTATAATGGACTACCTGCTGCTACCTGTACTTGCTTATAGCACTTGTGATTCATCTCTTACAAGTCTGATGAGACATCTTGTTGTTTTCCATCATGGTTCTATGCACTTTATGTAAAGCTCTGATCTGGAAGTCGCTTTGGATAAAAGCGTCTGCTGAATGCCTAAATATAATGTAATGTAATGTACCTGCTGTGCTGGTAACAAATCAGATTGTAAAGCTACCTGTGGTGCTGGTAGCCTCTGGGCCCGATGGAGCAGACGGTGAAGAAAGCAAAGGCGAAGGTGGGTAAAGACCAAGTGGCTAAAGCGTAACCACACCACTCCACAATCTCCCCGAAGAAGTTAGCACCAGACACAAACTCAAACATTCCTCCTGGGAGAAATATAAAGGCCAAAGTATTAAAAGTGAAAGTCGCTGAAGTCCATAAAGAAGTCCAGCACAGGAAGTTGTGATCTTTCTCTCTCTCTCCTTCAGATTCAATTCAATGTTATTTATATAGCGCCATATCATAAAGTTATCTCAGGGCTCTATGGAGCAGGTCGAGAGAGAGCAGGAGGAAGGAGAACATACAGTAGCACAGTATAACAGTAATAGCAACATATGTTTCCTATATTTAGATATATATCTTCCTGAATATGTTGTCCTTTTGTCTTTTAGGTGATAGCGAGTGTGTTGAGGAACTTGTCGTGGCGTGCTGATGTCAACAGTAAGAAGACGCTGCGTGAGGTCGGCAGCGTGCGAGCGCTGATGGGATGTGCTCTCGAGGTCCAGAAGGTAAATAAAGATAGATTTTTTTTATACGGTTTATCTTCATTTCTTTTTGTTCTTGTTTTGAAATTTCTACTGTTCCTGCTCAGAAATCAGTTGTTTGTTTTTCTTCTCCTCCTTCAGGAGTCGACTCTGAAGTCTGTACTGAGTGCACTCTGGAACCTGTCGGCTCACTGTACAGAGAACAAGGCGGATATCTGTGCAGTGGACGGCGCTCTGGCGTTTCTGGTGGGAACACTGACACACCGCAGCCACACCAACACGCTGGCCATTATTGAGAGTGGCGGCGGCATCCTGCGCAACGTCTCCAGCCTCATCGCCACCAACGAAGCGCACAGGTAAACAACCTGTAATAACTTACAATATCCATTGTGTGGACTGACCACTTTGTACTCTGATCAATCACCTCTTCCCTCTGTGTGATGTCTTGCAGGCAGATCCTGCGCGAGCACGGCTGCCTGCCAACTCTGCTGCAGCATCTGAAGTCTCACAGTTTGACCATTGTGTCCAACGCCTGTGGAACTCTCTGGAATCTGTCAGCCAGAGATGCCAAGGACCAGGAGGCATTATGGGAGCTGGGCGCCGTGGGCATGCTGCGCAACCTCATCCACTCTCGGCACAAGATGATTGCCATGGGCAGCGCTGCTGCCCTGCGCAACCTGATGGCCAACCGGCCAGCCCGCTATAAAGATGCCAGCGTGGTGTCGCCGGGCGCCGGCGCCCCATCACTGCACGCACGCAAACAGAAGGCATTATTTGAGGAGCTGGATGCTCAGCAGCTGTCAGAGACTTTTGACAACATCGACAACCTGAGCCCCAAGGCGGCACACAGGAAGGGGCGAGGCTGTAATGGAGCCGGAGGAGGAGGGAGCACAACGCGCTCGTACGCCAACACGCCCGTGTTGTCAAGCCCGAAGAACGGAGATGGGTCAAAGAGGACGAGCGAGGAAGCCGCGTACGCTCGGCCAGTGTTCCCCCCCAGTGTCCGAGCGTCCAGCGACAGCCTGAACAGCGTGACGAGCGCTGACGGCTACGGCAACCGCGGCAAGACCAAACCGTCATCAGAGCCGTTCTACTCATCAGACGAGAACGCAGTCAACAAGTGCTGCGTCTACAGGAAGTACCCGGCCGACTTGGCCCACAAGATCCGCAGCGCCAACCACATGGCAGATGACGATGGTGCTGAACTGGACACACCCATCAACTACAGCCTGAAGTACTCTGATGAACAATTGAATTCTGGGAGACAGAGTCCAAGCCAACGCGGCGGCATAGAGAGCGATGAGGACGACGAACAGGATGCCAGGCTGAGAAGGAGGAACGACGGCAGTGACTCGACATCAGCCAGTAGCCGCATGGCATCTGCCTCGTCGCCTCGCTATGTCATTGCCACGGCAACATCACACTACGGCGGTGACTCAACAGGTGAACAGCCAATCGACTACAGCCTGAAGTATGGTGCTGATGCTGTCCACAAACCACTGTTCAAGCCAGAAGAGACCGCTGGCCCCTCCATCCCGCCTTCCAAATCATGTTCTGCCAGCAAGCTCCGCCCCCCTCCACCCCCAGCAGGTCGGGCAGTGTCAAAAGGCAACCAGGAGTCGACACAGACGTACTGCGTGGAAGACACCCCCATCTGCTTCTCCAGAGGCAGCTCGCTCTCCTCGCTGTCATCAGAGGAGGAAGAGGAGGACGGTGATGTCATCGGAAGGAGGAGGAGGGGCGGGAGTGTTGTCTGTGGCGGCAGCAGTAACGACTACCCGACACTTCCTGTCAGCGAGAAAGATGCACACGAGCAGCAGCAGAGGCAGCAGAAGGAGGCAGAGAGCCAGACCGCCACTGCTGCCGCGGTTCCCTCCACGCGGGGAAGAAGAGGTCACCACCACCACCACCATCATGGACACGCCCACCACCACCATCATCACCACCATGTGACATCATCAGGTGCCAGGACTCCTAAGAGTCCTCCGGAGCAGCCGTACGCTCAGGAGACGCCACTGATGTTCAGCCGCTGTACATCGGTCAGCTCCCTTGATAGCTTCTCCACCTCGTCCATTGCCAGCTCTGTGCGCTCTAGCGAGCCGTGCAGCGGCATGCCGAGCGGCGTGGTCAGCCCCAGCGACCTGCCCGACAGCCCGGGACAGACCATGCCGCCGAGCCGTGCCAAGACCCCCCCGCTACCACAGCCACCAACGCAGAAAACAAAGCAGGAGGAAAAGGCAAAGAAGAAGGACATAGAGGAGAGCAGTACAGACATCCTGCTGCACTTCGCCACGGAGAGCACGCCGCACGGCTTCTCCCGAGCCTCTAGTCTGAGCGCGCTCAGTCTGGACGAGCCGTACATCGCAGCAGAGATGAAGAAGAAAGAGGAGGAAGACGGAGGGAACGTGGAGAGGAAGGAGGAGGCGGCAAAACCAATCCTTGACGAATCGGACGACGACGACGACATTGAAATCCTAGAGGCGTGCATCAACATGGCCATGCCCAAGTCGTCACGCAAACAAAAGAAACAGCAACAAGCCTCGCCACGGAAACCCAGCCAGCTTCCTGTTTACAAGCTCCTCCCACCTCAAAGCCACTCCCAGTCAGTGCAGAGAAAGGATGCTCCGCCACCACCAGAGGAGGTACCTCGAGTTTACTGTGTGGAGGGAACGCCACTCAACTTCTCCACCGCTACCTCGCTCAGTGACCTCACCATTGACTCCCCACCCAATGAGGAAGCAGCAGCCATCATACCTGTAGCCCCGCCCAACTCCTCCCAGAGAAGACGGGCTGGACTTCCTGAGGGCGAGAATGGCGACGACATCCTTGCCGAGTGCATCAGCGCCGCCATGCCCAAACCCAAACCCAGAAAACCAATCAGAGCTGCAGTGAACATCGAAGGCCTCCAAACCCCGCCCCTTCCACCGCCTCTTCCTCCTCCGGCCCCGCCCCCTCTCGGCCCACAGCAGCCGAAGAAGAAACCGACGTCTCCGGTAAAGCCAATGCCCCAGAGGGCAGCGTACAGCGTTGCCACGGCAACAGCTGCCAAAGCAAAACCAGGGTTTGCCTTCGACTCGCCACGCCACTACACGCCCATCGAGGGCACGCCGTGCTGTTTCTCCCGCAACGACTCGCTGAGCTCACTCGACTTTGACGAAGACGATGATTGCGAGAAGGATGAAGAGGAGAAGAAAACAAAAGAAGAAGAAGGCAGGAAAAGGCAGCAGCAGACAGCGGCCGTTTTCCCTCGAACGAAACCTTCGACCAACCCAACAGCAACGGACGAGAAGCAGAAGTTCGCCATTGAGGACACGCCCGTCTGCTTCTCCAGGAACTCATCCCTGAGCTCGCTGAGCGACATTGACCAGGAGAACAACAACAAGGAGTTTGCTCAGCCGCCGCCTGAGAAGCAAGATGGAGGCAGAGAAGGAAAGAAGTCTCCGCCTCAGGCAGAGTCTAAGCCCCGCCCCCCCGCAGCCAGCTGCTACGCCCCCAAAGCGTTCCACGTGGAGGACACGCCCGTCTGCTTCTCCAGGAACTCGTCGCTGAGCTCGCTGAGCATCGACTCGGAGGACGACCTGCTGCAGGAGTGTATCAGCTCCGCCATGCCTAAGAAGAAGAAGAAAGCTGTCCCTACCGCTGTTGCCACGCCACTTCCTGTTCCCAAAGTCAACGACAACATTCTGGCCGAGGAGGAGCCTTCAGAGGCACCGAGAAGCCCCGCCTCCCCTGACTCTGAGTCCTTTGATTGGAAGGCGATCCAGGAAGGCGCGAACTCCGTCGTCAGTAGCCTGAACGCTGCCGCCGCCTCATCACTGTCTCGCCAGCCGTCATCAGACTCCGACTCCGTCCTGTCCCTGAAGTCTGTGGGCTCACCGTTCCGCCTGCCAGCAACCAATAACAACACAGAAGAAGAGGAGGAGAAGGAGGGTGTGGCGGTGAAGCGAGGGGCGAGGATACTGAAGGGTGGAGAACGCACCACTCTGGAGGCCAAGAAGAAGGAGGAGGAAGAGGACGACGACGAGGCAAAGGCATTGAGAGGCGGGAAGAAGGTGTATAGGAGTCTGATTACAGGTAAGCCGAGGACGGAGCCAGCAGCCAGGGGGCGAAGTAAACCGAGAGCAGCAGCCATGGCCAAAGCTCCAGGAAGCAGCGATGGCGCTGACAGAGGAGGCGGGTCCTCTCGGGACTCCACACCGTCTCGCTCTTCCACAGCAGCCAATCACAAAGGTGGGAAGCTGTCACAGCTGCCGCGCACGGCATCTCCAGGAAGTGCATCATCATCATCATCGGCCTCCAAACCGGCCAAACAGAGCGGGGGGATGAGGAGTAGCGGTGGTGGCATCCCGAGGAGCGAGTCCGCATCGAGGGTCAGCGGCACCACAGCACCCAAGAAGCAGAAGGCGGAGCCGGAGAAGCCGGCGCTCGTTCGTCAGTCGACCTTCATCAAAGAAGCACCGAGTCCGACACTGAAGAGGAAGCTGGAGGAGTCGGCAGCGGCGTTAGAGGCGCCCTCCAGCCCTGATACACCTCTCCCATCAACAACCAGGAGACACGACGTCAACCGCTCCCACTCTGAGAGCCCATCACGCCCACAGGAAGTGACATCATCACGGTTCAGCCGCACTGGGACCTGGAAGCGGGAAAATGGCAGCGGGGGAGGAGGGGGGAGCAGCAGTAAACACTCAACGTCATTACCACGCGTGGGGACGTGGAAGAGGACGGGAAGCTCGTCGTCGGTGCTGTCTGCATCATCGGAGTCCAGTGAGAAGGGGCGAAGCGAGGAAGAGAGCGCCGTGAGGTCAAAGGGCACGTGGAGGAAGGCGAAGAACGGCAGCAGCGACTCATCAGCCGGGCGGAGCTTCACTGACAAATCTGAAGACGTGTGGGTTCGTCTGGAGGACTGTCCTGTCAACAACCCTCGCTCCTCCTCGTCCTGTTCGGCCCGTTCTCCCACTGCCGCCAACGTCCCGCCCGTCATCGACAGCCCTGCTGCCTCCAAGATCCCCTCCTCCTCCTCCTCCTCCTCCTCCTCCTCCAACCTCAACTTGCGCCGGAGCTGCGAGAGCCTCGACGACAAGCCGCCACCGCTTGAACGCCAGCAGCAGCGCGGTCAGCAGCGCAGCGGCGCCGTGGCAGCCCGGGTCAGCCCCTTCAACTACACGCCAAGCCCGAGGAAGAGCAACACTGATGTCACCACCACCGCCACACCAACCACCACGACATCATCATCATCATCATCAACAACCCCCACGCGACCTTCACTCATCCCGACCCCCGTCACCAAAAAACGGGAGCCAAAAGGTGGAGAAGGCAGCGGTGGCGGCAGCGGTGAACGCGGCTCGTACATCGTGACGTCAGTATAAAAATAGGACGCAAGATGGCCGCTACAGTTGACGAAATGTAAATATGGACGGAGAAACGTCAGAAAGTGTTTGTTTGTGAACTGAACTGTACAGGGAGTGAGTCTATTTAAGTGCTAGCCCCGCCCCCTCCCCTCCTTCCTCTCCCCTCATTGGTTCCTCTCACCTGTCATTCAAGCTTCTTTATTTGATGAGAAAACTTTAAAATGTAACTTTTTATGTTTTTATACCACTAAAATAATGTGTAGCGCTTAGCTCCGCCCCTCTGCCTGCTTCCCTGCATGGTCCTGCCCCCTACCTTAACGATGACCGTTACCTTGGTGACATAACGATGATGATGATAATG
This sequence comes from Nannoperca obscura, assembly GCA_036024295.1. Classification (NCBI taxonomy): domain Eukaryota; kingdom Metazoa; phylum Chordata; class Actinopteri; order Centrarchiformes; family Percichthyidae; genus Nannoperca; species Nannoperca obscura. The sequence continues at coordinate 11,996 of JAVQJL010020369.1, read as the reverse complement.
TTTCTGATAGCTGTAGCGTCTGAGCTGACTCTGCTCGTTTGGAAGTCTTCATGTTTTTTGAATGGAGTTTGGTTCTGAAAAAACAGATTTGTCTCCTGTTGGGTAGAAATGTATTTATTTCCTTCACACGTGGAGACACTTTGGTGTCTGAAACACATCACATGTAACTTTGATGCAGTTTGATCGGAATGACCCTCCAATCAGTTTTTGAATGTTTTGCCAAATTCTTCCTGAGAGTCTAAGATGTTTGACGTTTTTTGGATTTTCAACAAAATTTGGCATCCTTTTCATCTTAATGAGATGCGTTCAGGAGCAGAAACTCCAAGTAGTTTAATCAACTGGCCGTTTAAAGTTATGTGAAACAAATTGCATTTTTTCCAGAGAGGGAAGTTTGCTGCCGACAGACAGGTTGAAAAGCTGGTTTGTGAGGAAACGTTTGAGTCGGTTCTTGAATTTCCTGGTGAATTTTAAGGATTTTAGTTGAGAAATTGTCTGTTGGCTGAAATCGTCCTGCTCTGCATCGCCTTGGCAACAAATAACACTGTAAAACGTAAGTTATTGCTGTAAAACCTTAAAACCTTTTAACTTTGAAGCACATAATTTAAAACAAAAATGATTTTTGCCAAAAATGTTTCCAGTGTTTATTCATGGCTGTGTTTTTATGTTGATGCTGGAGGAAAACTTTTTGGTGAAATGTAAACAGATGATGAACAATAAAATTCAACATTTTAGGTGAAAACCTTGTGGCTTGATTGTTCTTTCAGGTTGTCTTTGTGTTGATGCTGTACGGAGGCCCTGAAGGGACATGAGCTTAAACATGTCCGCTCAGGGCCTCTGTAGTGTGATGGGGTGTCCAAGCCACTAAATACTACACTGGACTAAATATTTTTAGGAAAATCTAAATGCAATGTTACAACAAAAGAAAAACATTTGTAATATTTAGAGAATAAAGTTGAAGATCTGTCAATTTTATTCACTAAATTAAACTTGATAAGAAGATACTTTCTTTCTTACTTACTTAAACCCTGAAAGATTATTTCAAACAGTTTTTAGGAAACTTTCATGCAAGGGCGTAGGAGTGAGTTTGACATTGACATTTTCCAATATTGGGGGGGACACGTCCCACCCGTCCCCCCCCGGTTCCTACGCCTATGCTTTCATGTAAAACTCACTGATGGCATCAATAGAAACATTTGTGACCAGCTTAAATTTTCAAGGTATTTCCAGAGGAATAACTTTAGTCATTATTAGTATTTTATATTAATATTATTATTATGTAGTTTCAGTTCGTCATAGTAACATTGATTTCGGAATGTCTTGCAGAACAAAAATGTCAGATATTCAAACAACAAAATATTATTTACACAAACGCAGATCTGTTTATTTATCTCTGTCTTTCTGTCGGCTTTTTAAAATCCTCAGATACATATATATATATATTTATATATTTATATTTATAATTTAAACCACTAATAATTGTCTCACATCCAACTGCAGGAAAATATTGCACTCGAATATTTTCATCTCCTGTAAAAACTATTATATTCAATTTAGTTCAAATTGTAGTTCACTGAAACCTGAGACTCAAATATTTTGATATAATAAAATGAACAGGCAATGTTTTATTGTTGAGTGTTTCCTGTATACGGAGCAGATCTATGACATCACTTCCGCTTACTAAAAGATGAGCCGGGACTGCGCAGTATGGATCGCCGCACGACTCACTTTGACATCACGCATTACACATGTTATTGTTGTTGTTGGCATCAATTGAACGGTTGGTTAAATGACACAGGATGACACACATTCATACTTGTATTTATAAAAAAGTTTTAGCTTACTACTCTTATCTTGACACTCCACACAGGAAGTGGGGATATGATGTTATATGTGACTTCACTTCCTGTCAGTGCCTCCGTCCTCTCTCTCTCTCTCTCTCTCTCGCTCTCGCTCTCGCTCCCTCTGATGGATACTCAGAAGGTAAGAATCAGATCGATAGATGATCAATAATAATCTGATATTTCAGCTGAGAGCGAGACACATAGACAGCACGCAGGGCGACACAGAGCGCGCGCGCGCGAGAGAGGATTAGCTGGCGGTTAGCTTCGATAGCATGACCAGAAAACAATGCCGCGATTACAAAATAAAGAAATCTACACATTTACAGTGACTGTATGTACATGTTGAACAGATGATGAACAAACAAACAAACATGAAGACAACAAACAACCTCCTCCCCCCAAACCCGCCCCTTAATGTTGAGAAGAAACGACGAGCATTGATCATCGATTGCTATTCAGGATGCAGCCAGTTGTACATGTGGTCATTTAGACTCAAATAGTTACCAAATAGTTTTCCCGAATAAGTTTAAGTTTCCACTAACTGTAAAACTGCTGCACTGTGAAATCACTGCATCTCAAAACTGCTGGACTAAAATCACTGTAGTTGAAAAACAATTAAACTAGTAAAACCACTGCATAAATTACATCCTTAAAAACAAATATGTTGTACACTATTAAAAATATGTTTTACCTTTTATAATGTAAAAAAAACAACTGATACAGAATTTAGTTTTTACATAAAAAATGTGTGTTTGTGTGTTAAACAGGACGCTCTTCGCAGGATCATCAACACATTAGCCAATAAGAATGAAGAGCTGCAAAACTTCCTGGAAACAGTTGACAACACACTGACAGGAATGCAGGTCAGAAGCTGATTGATTGAGTTGGAGTCAAGGGAGGGGCTAAATAACTAACGTAATCTGTCCAATCAGGAGGAGTCATGTAAGGTGATGTCAGAGCTGGAGGCGGAGCTTGAGCAGCTAAGTTCCGCCTTGGAGGTGAAGGGGGCGGAGCTTCGTGGCATTATTACAGAGGAGAAGCACAGGAAAGAGGCTGAGCTTCAGGTAAATTCATAATTTCTCTACAGTCTGAAAAGCTTTTACTTCCATTTACTCTTTAACTTAGTTTGACAAAACTAATGTTTTTTTGTTTTTTTATTCCGGCAAATTCTTCCACTGACGTCGCAATTTGTAAATGGCTGCATTCATATACCCAACAAAAACACGAACTGATGGCGGCGCTGCTGTCTGACCATCAGGAGCAGTTTGGGTGGACAGCAGGAACCGGGGATCGAACCGCCAACCCTGTGACGACCTGCTCTTTCATTCATTTATTCTTTTATGTTTTGGACTTTCAGAAGCAGCTGTCGGAGGGAAAGTTTGCTCTGCTGTCGTGTGAAGAACTGCTCGAGTTCGCAAATCAAACACTGACGATGACCAACGAAGAAGAATTCCTAAAGGTAGGACGGGAGGAGGATAAAGAAATAAAATCTTTAGAGAAACATCACTTTTTCTCATAAATTAATTAGAAAACAAACTTCATGGTGAACAAAAAGCTACAAACTTTTCTATTAGATATTACTTTAACATTAAATGTTTAAAGTTTCTTTTCTCTGTTTTTTTGCAGGCTGCAAAACAAATCAAAGAAAGGTATGTTCACTAATCAGTTAATTAAAATGGGTTTATTAAATGAAATATTAAGTCAGTTTAGTGTCCGTTTCTCCCGTTTTTAACACATTGAAACTAGTTCAGACTCATTAAAGAATCCCAGCTAAGACATTATTTGCATGAAAACCACGCCATGTAAAACAGGCAGGTGCGGCAGGGCTGCTCATAGCTTCTCTCTTTTATGCTTTTATATTAGTGTTAGTTGGCTTAAAGAGAAAGACACACATCCCTCTAAATAACAAACCTTTGGAACGTCACGGCTGATTGGATGAGTTATTCACGCTTAACACTGAATTTGTCTAAAATGGTTAGTATGGTTTTTGCATCAGAGGAAGCACTTCCATTATTATAGGATGTTCAGCATTGTACATTTCAGGTGTGGTTGCTGATAGCAGTCTAACCTTGTGGGAATTTAGAATAGTTTTTTGGTTGTTTGTGTTGGCGTTGTTGTATTTTTTGTTGTTTTGTATCTTAGTTCTTTGTATGGTGTTTTATACAAAGTGTAAGATTCGATCTACTATAATTGATCTTTTATCTCTGTAACCTGCGCATCTTTAGTGGCCTCTGCCCTAACCCCGCTGAGGGACTATGGATGTAAATATCTGTGCATTGTGCCCCCCCCCCCCCTGTTGCCAGGGTAACTATGGCTCCAGCGTTTCGGCTGACGACTCGTGCAGCAGCGTCGGAGAACATGTCGCAATTTACTGTCGACTTCAGCACGGAGAGGGCGGGGCTTCAACGACTTCACTTCCTGCCAGGTGAGTCTCTTCTTCTTCTGTTTGTTTTGTAATTTTTAAATGTCTGTCAGTTTATAATTTTTTTACCTTTTTCCTGCTTTTGTTGTTTTTCTCTTAGAATTAAAATGATTTTGTTTGTAATGTATTATATTTGCATATTTGATCATTATCAAAGTGCCATTGATTCATTTGTTTCCCCTTGTTTGTTATTTTATAGTATTGTTTGATTTCTTTAACCTGTTTTTATTTTCCAAAAGAAAAAATCACAGAAAACCCGTCACAAATAATTATATGAGATATTATGTGATGTTATATTACAGGCATGCTGGGAAAAAATCCACGATGTTTATATTATATTATATTTTATCATATTACATGACATTATATATTTTAGTGTCATAAGACAAACAGAAGGTAAATACAAAGTTGTTTTTTATCTTTTTAAATATCTTTTTTCTTAATTCAAGGTTCCCTTACTCGCTTGTTTCGGATCTTTTGACCATGTCACACAGTCTTCATCAGCAGATTACTCTGAGCTCTTTAGTCTATTTTTTTTCTAGAGTTTCCATGGCAACTGAGCAACCAGCATCTGTAGATGAAGACAGAAAGTGTTGAAAGCTCCAGAAAATGTCAGTTTACAGTATGTTTGGCTTGTTCTCACAGTTCCCAGAGCTCCAGAGATTGACGTCTCTAGCTGCGTTGTCTGTGACAACACCATCACGGTTGCCTGGCAACCGGCCGTGGAGGCTGTTAGCAACGGTGACGGCGTCAGCGGACGAATCGAATGCTACGAACTTCAATACAGGAAAACTAACCATGACAGCTCGCTGAAAGCCGCAGGAGAGGCATGCTGGGAAACAATCCATGGCATCAGAGAGACTCACGCCAGCATCTCAGGTGAGAGTTCACCTCACAGGTGAAAGGTCACCTCACAGGTCAGAGGTCACCTCACAGGTCAGAGGTCACCTCACAGGTGAGAAATGAATGAATGAACAGAAATTAGTGTTTTATAAAATATATTATATTGTCTTTACGTGTTTAATTGTTTTTGTGTTTCAGGTCTGAAGTTTGACTTTCGGTTCGTCGTCGTTCGAGTTCGAGCAAAAAACAAAGCGGCTGCTGGCGAGTTCTCTGAGCCTGTCACCATGGAAACCAGAGGTGAACAAATATATATGTAAACCAGTTTAACTGCAGGCAGTAATTCATATGATTAAATATAACTTGTTTATTGCATCATAGGGGTTATTGTGACTTAATATTTGTGTTCCTCATAGTTTTCTTCTTTTATTGCAGCGTATAATTTTGGGTTCGATGCGGCGACAGCTCACGCTGAGCTGAAGGTTCAGGGCGACACAGTGACCTGGGAGCCGCAGGGGGTCAAAGGTCACGACCCCCGACTGAGAGGAAAAGAGAATAAAAGCAGGTGAGAAAACTGATGATGTCATATCAAAGCTGCCACTAAGAATCATGGGAGCTGTAGTTGTTGAATCTGAACAGATCATCTTTAGTAGCTGTTCTGGAGCTTTTGATTGTATCACATGATCTTCCTCAGCAGATGGAGTTTCTCAGTTGTCATGAAAATGTAGATGTTGAAGAGAAGTCCTTAAATATGCTCAGGAGGTGAACATCTGCATGACAACAGCTGCTGTTTCCAAGGTCAAGGACAAACTCTGATTCTTCTTTTTGTTAGTTATGAATTTAAAATGAATCTAAATTCATATTTATTTTCTTTTAGTTTTGGGTTGTTTTAATCTTCAGTTGTGTTTTGACCTTTTTGTCCCTCTGCAGTCGTCCTCTCCGACACATTCAGGTAGAAACAGTCATCGCTGACTGGTTGCTTAGCAACACAATCACTTTCTTCATCCACCATTTCTTGCTTCACGCAGCCAATCACATCAGTGCGACATCACATCAGCGTCTCTTCTTCAGATCTCTGTAGTTGATGTTTTTATTGAAACTTCAGGTTTATTCTTTTAAAGAATGTTTCCTCCTAATTCTAACATTAATTATAAGCGTTAATATATTTTACTAACTTTATACAAAGTAAAACTGACTAAAAGTTTAAAGAGCAGTTGGATTTATTCTAATAACTGACTACTATCTGACTGTCTACTGTTTTAGTGTAAATTAATTCTCTTTAGTACAATACTACAATTCTGTGCATATATGTCTTTTAATAAAGTTATATTTTGTGTTTAATTCACATTTTTCATCTTTCTCTTCGCTGCATCATCGCTTTGGCACAACCTCATTGGCACTTTGTTGTTGTTCCACTTTTATTCTCTGGGAGGTTAAATGCTTTTTAACACATTTCATTTTTTCTTTTATTAGCAGCAGAAGTGCCACACCTTCACCCAATAAGACCGCAGGAAGTCGAGCAGGACGCGATCGATTCGCTGGAGAGTCGTACACAGTATTGGGTACTTCTACGCCAATACTGACTCATACTGATACTGCAACTTAATGCGTTTGAGTACATTATGTCTTTTAAGACAAGACAGATAAGAGTTGGTCTCGACCTGTTCCATACGAACAAGTGTCCTGAGATTACTTCGTTATGATATGAAGCTATATAAATAAAATGGAATAGAACTGAATTGAATAAAAATATTAAGTATGAATGAAATTAATTTATTCATTTTTTATATTTTGTATTCATTGTAATTCAATACAAGAAATATATGAAACCAAAAACATTTTTATATTGTCATGTTAAATATTAATTGAAAATAAACATTTTGTCACATTTTTATTAAAACGATTTAATATTGAATTTAGTATCGGTTCTTGTCAGGTTTTTATTTTAAAAATCCTAACTTGAAGCCATGATTTGTGCTCTGGCTTTTATTTTGACATAACAGGAACATCCATTGTTTCATTTGAATGGCAAACTTTTATTTTGACGTTTACAACAGGAAAGACCTTTGCCTTTTCTGTCTTCCTTTTATTTTGTAAATGTTAATCTAAAGTAAAAAAAAAAAAGGCAAATCACTTTTTCTGTCTCCTAGGTGATGAGGAAATGATTGTCGGCTGTCACTACTGGGAGCTCCGCCCCCTAGCTGACTGGAAATCATTCAGTGTGGGCGTGGCCTACCGGGCAAGCCTCGGCCGCTTCGACCAATTAGGGAAGAGCGCTGGTTCGTGGTGTCTCCATGCAAGCCAATGGTTGCAGAGCTCGCTCGCTGCGAAGCACAACAACCGAGCGAAGGTCCTGGATTGGCCGCTGCCTCAGCGAATCGGAATCTACTGCGACTACGACAACGGTAGCAAGAAAATATTTAACTGTATACTTTTTATTTTTCTGTTCTTTCTTCATTCCTTTTTAAATATTGTGATGTTGTATTTCTACACTTCAACTGCTTTCACCTCTTAACTGACAACTGTTTTCTGTTGTCAGACTTTAGCCGCGGTTAAATAAAAGTTAAGTGCGTCCCACTTTAAACTCTGTATGCTTCACTTGTATTACTCCACTATGACTCTTATGGTAGTTTATCATGTTAAAGGGAACTTACAATGGTCAGCGTGTCTAATCCTGCAGAACATGACTGACGCAAGTGAAATGTTACTGCACCACCTTTAATTAACACCACCGACTCGATGTTTCAGCGCAGACTCAGGGGTGCCAGAGTTAAAGCAGGTCTGGTGAAGCATGTAGTCCTTCCTCGACCTGATCAAGACGGCCAACTCGTCCATTTTGTTGACTAAGGACACATTTGAGAGTCCAGTGCTTTCACAACATTAAACATCTTCATTTATTTTGTTTCTTTCACAGAAAGGTTCAACCCTTCTTGTTATGCGTTACCCGAGCTTTCTGTCGGTTTGTGAGTCTTCAGATTCACCAGCTGTCTTTGTGTTTCAGGTGATTTATCCTTCATCGACGTCGAACGACTTCGTCTTCTTCACTCCTTCAAAACAAAGTTCAGCCAGCCCCTGGTCCCCGCCTTCACCGTCAGTACTACACCACACTGCAATAATACTACATCCACCCCACCAGTACTGCAGTATTCTCTAAGAGATATTACATGTAAAAACATATTTCTTTATTGTGTCTGAAAGACAAACTACGTCTGAAGACGTCTCATCAGTCAGCAGAATAATCAGCATGCAGGAAATGTACTAACCGTTGTGAAACTGTGTTGCAGGTTTGGTGTGGTGGTATCGCCATAACAACAGGGCTGCAGGTGCCTAACTTCATGGGTAATTTCCTCTGCACCAATCAGAGCCTCAGCAACCTGTCGCAGTAGATCAGCCTCCTCCAATCATCTGTTATTTATCATTAATTTATTTATTTTATATATATTTATTAATTTTAATGTTAGGTAAATATAATAGATATTATGTATAGAAAGTATTTGTGAATTGTGATTTATATTTATTGTAAACATAAAATAAATGTGATCATATTTCAAGACCTGAAATTAATTAAGGAAATATATTATACTACTACTACTACTACTCTTATTTTGAAAGTTTTGACCTGAAGCCATAGTTTTTGTTTGAGCGGTTTTATTATGAAGAAATACTGCTATTGTCTGTTAGCTTGGGCTTTTATTCAAAACCTTGTTGTTTCTGAATGGCAAACTTTTCTTTTGAAGATAACGACAGGAAACAAGATTGCCTGTTGTATCTGGCTTTTATTTTGAAGGCTACAATCAGATGATCAGATCTATTTTGAAGTTCATGAGGAAGTTCTGTTTCATTTGTGTGAAAGGCTTTTATTTAGAAAGACCTGATTAGATATAGTGTTTGTATTTTGAAGCTTATGATAGAACTTCCTGTCTTTTATTTTTAAAGATAAATATCTTCTTGTTTTTCCCCTCGATGTTGAGAATCAGACATTTAGATTTTATTATTTTATGACTTCAGATTTTATTAAATGTTCATATCTGACCTGGAATCAGACAAAATATAATATTTGTATTTATTGATCCATTGTGTGTAAATGTCTCATCTGACCTGAAATCAGCTCTGATTCACTGTGTATCTTATCACTTATATCAACATACACATTTTAAACTGTGAAAACAATGAGATCAAATTTCAGACTGTGGAATAAACATTTGCTTTTATTGTGAAGAAAACCTCAGTTTTAAAGTTATTTAAAGGGCTTTTATTAGTTCACTCTCTATTAATACAAAGTCAACTCTTCCTCTGTGTGTGTTTGTTGTCTTGATTTATTCATTATAATTTTTATTTCCAACAACATTAACTAATCAATACGCTTTCTCTGCAGTCGGCAGCAGAGCACCAGGTGGTGGTGGAGGAGGTGATGGAGGTGTAGAAGTGCACTATCATCGTTTATTGTTTTAGCAGGTTGAGTTTCTTTAGCTGCAGCAGGAAGTACGTAATTGTTGGTGATGGAGCTGATGTGATGATGGTGCCCCCACAGTGTCGACTGGGGAATCATACAGGGTAATGGGGGCGGGTGGGACTGGATTCTTTCTGTAATCCACATCCATCACAGCGCTGAGCTCCAAGATGTTCTGACTGCACCAGCTCACCAGGTTGTCAATCTCCCACCTGTAGGCAGACCTATCTCCACCAGAGACAAGCCCAGTGAGAGTGGTGTCATCCACCAACTGCAGGAGCCTGATGGACTGGTGACTGGAGGTGCAGCGGTTGGTGTTCAGGGAGAAGAGTAGGGGAGAAAGGATGCAGCCATTTCTCACATGCATTCACACTAAATATGGTTCAATTTTAATATACATTTGGAAAATTTGATAAAGTGAATTTATTTAGTTTTTAAATGTATCAGAGTACAGATTTTAAACAGCATGTTAATGAGCCGACATAACTTAGATCACACTTTGGACCTGGTAATGTCTTTGATTGTAGAAAAGCTCTGTCTTACTCAAGTGACTTCAAACTTCTTTACACAAGGGCCAGACACCAGATCACAGCTACTCCTTCCTCCTAAGTTGGCTACCACCCGTGGTGCTGTTGTAATATTAAAAAGAAAAAAAACCCTCTTCAGCTTGATTAAGAATGCTTTAAAGATGTTATTTTCTTTATTTTATTCACTTGCATGATTGTATTTATGTTGTAAATAGTGACAGATTCTGTCTCGGCCTCACCTGTCCAACACTTGCCATGACTTTTTTGGTGTCTTTCTTTTTGTGACTGTTCCTGAGATAAAACTGACTTGACTTGAAATAAAATTGTGAACATAAATTTATGTTAACATATTTATCTTCATGTGACCCTGTGACTCTTACTCTTCTGTCCTCCTCCTCCTCAGCATCTCTCCGGCAGACCTCATACAAGCGGAAGGAGGTGAAGGCGGTGGCGAGCAGACAGGAGACGCCGAGTATCAGCCACCAACTAAAGGAGGAGGAGGCTCCCTACAGAGAGGAAATAAAGCACTCATGTAGACTTGAGCTGTACACCGATTATTTCTAATACGATGATGTTGATTTATACATATTATATATATATATATATATATATATATATATATAAATGTTATTATGTTAAATTAATGCTACCTTGGCGACGCAGTAGAGTCCGAAACAGACCAGAATAATCAGAGACAGAATCTGAACACACAGAGGAGGATGCGAATCCTGAGACATGATTGGTCCTTTCAAAATGTCAGCAGCCAATCAGGATGCACCTTTTCATCATAAAGATATTTAAAACAATTAAAAATATAAACCTAAAAAAAAAGAAACAAGGAAATGTGTAAATGTATTGATAAAACAGCAAATCTATATGTAATTACAGAGTTCTATGTGATAAAATAATGTATATAACCAGTCAGCCGGATGACCACCGTAAACAATGAAAACCGATAGAAACAACAAGAGTGTGAAGTGAAGCAGACAGTTTATATCTGCAACTTTAATCCTACACTGTACAAAATCTAATCCCAGGCCATTAGTTGATTAACACAAGCTGCAACACTGTAAAAAGGTCTGTTAAAAACATCGTATTTAATAACTATATGTCACTTCACAGAGAAGGAAATCTGTAAACTGTATTTCCCTTACAGTTATAAATGTTAATAAAAAAAATTACTTTTCTTCGTTAAGTAAAAATTGACTAAGAGAAAATTTATTTAAAGACTTTGAATTGACTTAATGACAAAAGTTGTTTTTCTGTTTACACTGCATTCAGTTTGGATTAGAATTTAGAGCTAAGCCTCATTCAGTTTAATTAGAGTGTGTGTGTGTGTGTGTGTATGAGCTTGTATTGCTATTTTTGGGAGGACCAATGTCCTGTTTGAAGGTTCAGACTTGGGTTTAAAATAAAGGTTGGAATCAGATTTATGTTGGGTTAGGGTAAATGCTGGGGTTAGGCGTGTAGTTGTGATGTTACCGTTAGGGTTAGGGTGTGTGTGTTTGTGTGAGGAAGGCCAATAGAAAGCTGGATACACATGCTGCAGGTTTTTAGGTCTGGTTGGATTAGCTGGAATAGAACTGAAATGGACTAAACTAAACTCATAAAACAACCTGGGCACTTCAGGCAATATTATCAGGAAGCACTCCATACATTTTCATTGTTATGCAGATGATACCCAGTTATATTTATCGATCAAGCCAGTAGAAACCAATCAATTAGCTAAACTTCAAGCCTCAAGGACATAAAAACCTGATGTCCTGCAATTTTCTGATGTTAAACTCAGATAAAACAGAAGTTATTGTGCTTGGCCCCGAACACCTCCGAAACAAACTATCTAAAGATATAGTTTCTCTAGATGGCATTGCACTGGCCTCCAGCGACACTGTAAGGAATCTTGGAGTTATCTTTGA
>JAVQJL010020340.1:0-49447 GCA_036024295.1 Nannoperca obscura | reverse complement strand
TTCTTTTTTAATAAGCGTCCCCCGGGGGTGGGGGGGGGGGGGGGGGGGGGGGCGCCATTGTCAGATTCTTATCCTAAACCTCTCTCACTTTTTATTGTGAGGTTTTCTCGTACAAGTGTTCCAAGTCCAATTCACCAAACTGTTACCTGGACAAACTAAATTGCTCAGGCAGATGAATGCCACCTGTTCATGAGCCTTGGCGAGGGTTTGATCATTAGCATGATCGACATGCACGGGTCTGCAACATGCCACCAACGCGATTAGACGAGACGGTATATTGTTTCCATAGCAACAACTCTCTGTACTTCCGTTGTAACTGCTGGCCTTTTCTGGGGAGGGTTTTTGTCTTAAAATATGAATGAATATGACTTTGCTACGAGCTGATGAAACAAGTGACGTGCCTTACGTTCTAAAACCAGCCACTGGCAACTTGACAAGCGGAGTCGGGCCAGTTCACACCTCTGCAAAACTGTTTCTTCTAGTCGCGAATCTTTGGTCTGAATCTTTTGTACGCAGGTTTCATTCACAAAAATGTTACTAAAGAGTTAAACGAAGACGTTCACACTGCTCAGCTTCAGGTCCTGCTGTCACAAAATCAGCAGTGAGGAAGATAACAAGTTTAGCAGAGTCTGTAATTGTGTCAGAGTACCCAAAACAATTAGAAAATGTTAATTGTCCAGCTCCCAATGGACGTGTCTACAGATCAGCGCTGTACTGTGACATGCTCATGACATGAGGATGATTGTTGTAGTTAAATTTGGTATATTTAAACTCCAAATTAATTCCTATTTAAGCATTTTGATTCTTTTTTCGGCTGTGGAGAAAGGCTGACTATTTATCATACGATGGGTCTGAAGTCGTGAATTTTGTTCTAACCTAATAGAAAATGCTAAATAATAAGTGAATGCCACAAATTCTCTTAAACTACTTGCCACTTAAAAACAAATCTGTTCACACGAGTGGTTTTTGCATAAAGCCAATTGTTTGGTTGAAATGTGAAATGAGGCATTTGCACATTCAAGGAATAATAATAAAGTTGAGCATTTTCCCTCTTATCTCCTCCAGCCCACTTTGTTCAGGGAGGGCAGGTGTTTCTGGAGCTCTGACTTCATTAGCTTTCATAGGTTACAGTTGCTGAGATAACCTTCAGGTTGAAGGAGGTCATGGCATGAAATTCTTTTTTTTCCCTTCAGGCATTGCATATGGATTGAAATAGTACACAGAAAAAAAGACACTCTATTCTTAAAAAATGTGTGTAACATAATTCTAGCACATTTCTGTACTCCCAAAAATGTAACTCAAGCTATTAGCACATGCAAAGGCATCAGAAAATAGCATATTGCTAGCATTTACCAGATATAATATACATATAAATCATTTCTAAATAAATCACAAAGTATTCCTTTTTCTCTTTGGGTGTTAAATGCTTGAATGTTATTACGCAATCATTCCCACATACTATCCCATTTCTTTATCATAGTAATGATTCATAGCTTGGTCAGTCACCTCTTGGATCTACTGAATTCAAAGTTATTTCCTTTAACGGAAAAGTAATGATGAAACATTCATATTTCCTTCCTCCCTTCACTCTGTGAGCATTTTAAAAACACAATTGTGCAACACACAACTTTTTGTAGTCGTTTTGAGATCAATGCTGCTGTGTGGAGGACAGTATTTGTACCTCAGCTGCTATACCTTGACAGTTGCAACTAAACAGCTTTGCATAAGTGATCTTAAGAAATAAAACTCTAAACTGGAGCCAGCTGTGCCCATTTTGAGGTTTGAACACAGAAGTAAGACACATGACTTTCAGTAAACATGTTCTTTGTGCTTTTTACTGTAGAACAACAATGGGAATATAAGCTAAATGCTGCTGATATTATCTGCATGACTCCAGAGAGACCCAGGTGCTCATACTCTGAGGTCACCTTCCCATCACTGTTACCTGGCTTTGTTGCTAGGATACAGGTTCCACTGTCAGAATGTTTAGGCAAAACCTGAAGGAGAAATATGTAATTGTAGAAAAATCAGGAGTTAATTTGGGCAAGTATTGAGTAGAGATTGATGCCAAAAACATGCATGTACATCCTGTGCTGTACACTTTGTATTTGACCAAATGTGTTACACCAACATCAATTGACACAATTAAGACCTGATATCACAAGTGTCTCCACTCTTGTATCTCTTTTTTCATCACTAGGACTTGCAATAGCTTCATAAAACAAGATATAAGTTTATAATAATAGAATAATAAAAATCACGTCACACATCACATCATGTCAATTTAATATTTAAAATAATTTTCTAGATAACAGTTTGACTTGGGAAGTATGATTGAGCTCATTGGATTGATTTAATTGAGAGAAGAATGCAACAAGCCAAAGGCAATTTATATCGCATCAACTTCAACAGTGTACCGTACCCCCCTTTCCCAAGGTACATGTCTAGATCTGTTCTTGTGTGAATTCATGTGTGTCTGTGTGTCCATTATTTCTCCTCACAGTGCCCTTGGACACAGGACAAGCTTGTAGTCTGTCACTTCCAAACTCCTGTAGGCCAGGTCAGACATCAGCCAGCAGAGGTGCCGAGGAAGGTGATGAAAGAGGAGGAAAATGGAGGGAAAATAAAACAAAGAAAAGTGCTCAGAGACCCGTCAGACCCCCAGTGTGTTTTGATATATTGGCCTAACCTTCACGGCTGGATTTCACACACTCTGTCTCACTGCTGTGCCCTCATTATGGTGCTTGGACTGGTGTCTGGACTGTCAGCCATGGACAGAATTTTGTACAGACTAATACAGCTTGAAAATTAAAGCTGTGTGAAACCAAATATTAACTGGAGAAAACTGGGTGCTGAATGGGTCCTCTCCTATCGGCCGGCACTTGGTGACAGGTACTGTAACTCTGTATTGAGTACAATCAACAAGTTCTCATATGTACCTAAACGTTAGGTAGTTATTATCTACATATTTTATGTTGAAATGACTATTAACTATTTCTTAAACAACTCATACTCTGAGAGTTTTCTGATCTGCTGCTCCTATGGTTAAGGTTTAGGTTTAGGCAACTAAAACGAAGGCATTAAGGTAAAAAAGATCACGTGAGGGTTTAAAGACAGCAGTGTTGACTGTTGGTAGAGACGGTACAAGAATCACTGACTCCCAATTCTTTGCTGAACTGGTCCATGGTTAGAAGAAAGTAGTCAATAAAATGCACATTGAATGCTCTGTTGGATTTACTTTGCATATTTGCAACTTTAAAAGAATATTACACATTTTGAGCCAAATTATGCTATCTTGGCTGACAGCTACTTCCATTTATACCATCCACCATAGAGTATCTTTATCCATGCTAGTGGCATGGCTCTAGGCATGGCAATGTTGGTCGGCCAAGGGCTTTGGCCCAGACTGAAATATCTCTGTCCAATGCATGCTGGGGTTGGCATGAGTCAGAACAGGAATAGGAAGGAGCAAGACTGAATGTGAATCAATAACGCATACACAAACACTTCTATACACACACACACACACTTTTACACACACACACATTTTAAATAAGATATTAAGTGATTGTGATTGAGTGATTTCTCCAGGAAGTGTTTCACTTGTGGAGGGGGAGATGTGGAAAATACATTGCTTTCTTTTTAATTAACAAAAGCTGATAAGGTGTTCTGGGTTGGATGAAAGTGTTTGTGCGTGCGTCTGTGTGTGTGTGTGTTTGTGTTTGCCACGGGTTTAATATGTCAGTGTTTGTGTGTGCTGCACACTGAATGGCTTGCTATTGAATTAGACACTTAAATGTCACTTACTGGCTAGTATTTATCTTAAAGACCTCACCTTTGGTATTTTCTGTGTTTACATTACATTTAAGCATTTAGCAGACGCTTTTATCCAAAGCAACTTCCAAATCAGGAGCAACTGGGGGTTCAGTGTCTTGCTCAAGGACACTTCGACACATTCATTTTCTTCTGATGTATTTATACCCAATAGTAATTTATTAATTTGCATATATTTTTGTCTCATTTAAAATAATATTTTAAATATTAATCCAGTGCTCCACAGCACAGTTTGTAAGCAGCTGTTATGTCTACTTATCTGCATGGAAAATAAATATGCTGCCATAAAACGAGTCCTCAAATGTATTAGCCTAAATTCAGATTAAGGCTCTTAGATTTCACTTACAAAACACGTATAAAAACATGTGAACTCCAAGCATCATACACATTTTTTTACGTGAACTCATCTCACGTGACACATTTCTCTACAGATAATGCAATGTGATAATATAATGATGACAGTGTAGGTTATCATTACCTTGTATACAGTAAATTCATATGTAAATAGCCAGACAGTAGTTTGGTAAGTTTCTGTTCTGCACAAAAACTGAAGCTTAGTGAAGTACAGGAGGAAAATCTTACAAAAAAATGTAATGTCCTATAATGTTTTAGTTTGTGACCATTATTTCTAAAGATTAAACACATAATAGCTGTACTTTCTGTGTGTGTGTGTGTGTGTGCACGCGATAGCATTTCATACTTCCAAAGAGGACTGCAGTGTATGTGTGTACAGTACCTGATGCTACACATCCGCTATTCCCTCAGCAGTGGTGATGCATCTTTCCCTTCCTTAGTAATGAACACAGAATGAGTCATGCACTCCCTGTCTGTGTGTATGTGTTTGTGTGTTTTCATAAAGCCCCCTCTCAAGATATAATAATATTAGACATTAAGAGTGTATATGTGCCTGTGTATGTTTGATGTAATTTTCAGATCCTCTTTTTCAAGATTCACACTCGTTAAAGTTAACTCAAACGCTGCAACATTTACACAGAGGATCAGTGAGTCAGTGGTTCCAGTATCTGATTAGCCCTTATATTCCTCAAAGAAAATGCATACTTGTCTTTATTAGTATACAAGTTTTCAAAAGCAAAAAAAAGGATTATTAAGTTTTAAGCCTTAGAATAATTACAAGTGAAGACCAATTTTTCTTTTTACACACCATCCTTCTTAGTCAAACAGGTTATTTCTGTTTTTTGTTTTTCAATCCATCCTACTTCTCATTTTAAAACCAGGATTACAATCCGGTTTCTTGTTATATAATAAAAATAAAATTCCGTGGCCTATGATGTGATTACAGTGAATTTAATTTTGGATCAAAGAATATCTTTAGTGGTTATTACTGAATGCTGATGTCACTGACATATAATACAATAAAAGGCTTCTGATGTTGGACAAAACATAATAAAATTAATGTTTTACAACATTTCTTGAACACAAGAAAAACTACAAGATTTCTCATAAAAGTTTTAAAGGCCCTGGCTTCCACTATCACCCCCACATTCATGGACATTTCTTTTAAAGGGGAACTCCGCTGATTTTACTCATCTAAGTCTGCTTACAGGTGTTGGGGAGTACTGATTGAATTAGAAAGCATCCTACAGCAGCCCGATATACCCCACCGCAGCACCAGCTCTCAATATGTGAAAAAAAATTTATATAAAGCCTTTTGTGGCTTCAGAGGGAGCTACGTGAAGTCTGACAAATTACCTCAGGTGATGTCACTTGAGTCAGCGTCGATTGGTGCTGTAGACTGTAAGTTTGAAAAAACTGAAGTTCGAGAGAAGTGACCTCACCAGACTTCTGAAGCTCGTTCCTCGTCCCTGCTTCAGGCTAGTAGCTCAATGCTACCGTAGCCACTGCTAGTATAACACATGCGAATCTTGGACCAAACTGTTGGCTGTTGAGATGCATTGTGGGTAATATGTAGGCTCCAGGTTTTGGAAGAAGAATGTGTAGAATAAAAAGGGCAATATCTCTGGCTCTGCTACTTTTTTTTTTTAATGGTGGAATACTATTTCAATACACAGAGACGACTACTAAACAGCAAAATCCAATTAATAATTTTTTTTCTAATAAAATACCAGTAAAGGAGTCTTTATTATTTTTATTTGTAATGAATTAACAAACACACTGCTTATTTTACATTTCCAAGTCAAACTTTTTTCCGTATGAGAAAACACTACCTTGATTTACTGTATATAGTGAAAAACTTTCTGATTTGGCTTTTAAATACCTTTTGTGTGTTTGACATTGAAACTTAAGATTAGCTGTAGGCCTGTGGACCCTGCTGCATCCTCTGGTTACTGTTAATACGTTTGGTAATGTTAAATGAACTGAGTAACTAACTGCTTAACCTCACACCACTTACACACAGTTTCCGCCTGTTGGAGAAATTACTGTTGGGTCTCCGCAGATTTTGTAATAAAGTTTCTTATTGATTCACTGGATGTGAAATTGATGGTGTTTTATGTGTTGACTGTTGTGCAGTGTGAAGATGTGAATGTCATACATTTCCAGCCCAATATTTAAAGTTTCTATACATGTTTTTCACAGCATTGTCTTATGAATATATTAAGAAATGTTTCTGAAAAAACACTGGTATATCTATGACAATATCTAAATGTCTAGAATAAATGAAATTCAAAGGGCACACCACCCACTTCCATCTGCCCATTTATCTGTGGAAGAATTTGAAATGTGAAGGCTGGCTACCATGAGGCAAAAAACTACAATTTCAAAGGAGGCAAGTACTGTATGTACAGAGCATTGTCAGAAAAATAAAAATACTGTAGGAGATAATGAGGTAAATATTGCCTTTGTGGTCCCATGGTGCAGTTGTTTTCATACAAAACATTCCTTGCAATGTGCACTTGATGTTTGGAGAAATTTTATGGGCACTTTAAGCTGTATTGGTTTTTTTAAGCTGTTAAAAAGACTGCGTTGTTAACTTTAAGAGCTTGTGCACAAGCTGATATGAAATAATGGGTAGCTTTTGTTGATAATTGTCCTATACATTTAAATGAAGTTTCAGCCAACATGGAGCTAAGTAAATAATGTCTGTGATTTCATTTGTAGCATAGCAGCAGCTGTTCCGTTAAATAAAAGCACATTAAGACACATCAAATGCACAAGGGTCAGGGAAGTTGTCTGAGGATTTGTCTCAGGAGGTGGACGAGGATGCCCGTGGGACAGGAGGAGTCTGTGTGAATTCTGGTGCCTACATCTGGACAGGGCTTAGACAGGTCCCAGGTCTCTGACTGGGTGACAGGCTTGTCTGCCAGCCAACCTTGGCCAGCTGAGATGGGGGTTGTGGTGGTGGTGGTGGTGGTGGTGGGGCGGGATCTGGTGCGAGGATTAGGGAGGTGTCAGGCTTTGACAAGGGCAGACAGGACAGCCAAGTGTCAGAGAGTGAGCCTATCTCTCCTTCCCTGCCTGATTCTCTCTCTCTCTCTCTCTCTCTCTCTCACTTTGTCTCCTCCAGCCTCCATGTTTCTCCACAGTTTATTATCAAACAAAAACACAAAGACTGGTCGGTCAAGCTTTCAGGAATATGAGGGAATTTATGGTTTGTTTTGTTTGGATTTTATTTAAATATTTTTCTGGTATTTTATGGAAATCTATCCAAGCATTAAATGCCAATTTCTCAACACTGCTTTTGAATTGATTTACAACTCTAGCTGCTGTGACTCACGTTTTCTCTCAGATTAAAAGTGATTATCACATTCAATCTTTTTCTCTCTTGGAAGCGGCGAGTCATTATCAGTATGCTTGGAGGAGAAATCTGATGCTAAATAACATTCCCAACACAATAGCTCTCTCCTACAGG
This sequence comes from Nannoperca obscura, assembly GCA_036024295.1. Lineage (NCBI taxonomy): Eukaryota > Metazoa > Chordata > Actinopteri > Centrarchiformes > Percichthyidae > Nannoperca > Nannoperca obscura. The sequence goes on along the minus strand of JAVQJL010020340.1, from coordinate 41,784 downwards.
CTGCAGCAATGTGCTGAAATAAATGAGCGGAAAAACACTGATGTCATCAATCATATTGTGTAAATTTCTTTCCTTTTGTCTATGTAAAGTTGAGAGGAAGATGATGTGTTTCCACATGTGTGTATCAACTGTCTGTGTTTGTGTCTAATCTCTTTTCTTATAGAGAAACACAAACACAGGGGCTCCCCAAGTAAAGTCCAATGAAAGTGATTAAAAAAGACAGGGGTGGTACCGATGGAGCAGCTGCAAACCTCCTAAAAAGTCGTAATTACTTTTCCCTTCATCTTTCCCTCTCTCACCGTCTCCCAGGGTCTGATTACTTACCTAGGAGAAAATTTAATTGACACAGCAAATTGGCAAACTCACTCTGAGAACTTCAGCATCAGGCCAGTCGATCCTGACTAGATAATTGAGAGAAATATAGCTTTGCACCTTCCTGGGTCTTTGTGGGAGGGCTTAAAAGGGGTTGCGGTATCTTTCTTTTCAGACCGGTGATTATAATCAAATAGTCAGTAATTACAGATTGGAAGACCACTGGGAAGGCTAAATACCTAGGAAGAAACAGGGTAAAGAGTTATTTGTGAAGACTTTCCTCACTTTGCTTGTTAAGGCACACACAAGACCTGTGTCGGAGCTCGCTTTACAATGTTCTTTTCGTTGGCCCCATGTGCCCTATGTATTCTTTTTGTGCCTATTTGATTCTTACTTGTCCTGGCATTGGTACTAGAGGCGATGGGAAGTGGAAGGTTTTCTTTCAGGTGCCAGATGAAGTCCATCAATGTAACTTTTTAACTTTAAGTTAAAAAAAAGTGTGTTTGCTTTTTGGACCATATTTTTATGTTTGGTGATTAACTTTGGAAGAACTTGCTTATATATTGACCTTTTGTTACTGTAGACTGTTTTGGACATTAAGCTGATTTTGATCTACAATTTAAGACAGTTAAATGCAATCCACAGTGAAATGTGCCAAAAGTTGAGTAAGCATTCCTATTGTCCAGTTTTCATGTTCGGCTGAAGTAAAATCCTCACCTAAAATCATTCATTGTTAAATTGTTAAACATACAGCTACTAAAAACATGTCAGGAACATTGCTTTGCTCTTTGATTAATTACTTTCTGTTCATAAAAGGTACTGGATTCTTTTCACGTTGGGCTACATTTTCAGGGTGGTGGGCAATGTCCTCTGCCCTGAAACAGATGATGTGGCACAAGAAGTGGTTTAGAATTAGATTGGAGGGCTCTTACTCCAAACATAAAGTGCACTCTATATGTTGCAGCCAATATGTGTAATAACAAAAAGGGGAGGTTGGGCTGGTGGATGGAGCAGCAGCAAACAATGTTGGTTTGAGTGCTTCAGTAGAGTAATATTGAGATGTGTCAGGTTATAAAGGCCGCCCTGCACAGCTCTGTGAATATGTTCTAATGAGCTGGTAGCCCATCAGCTGATGCAAGCGCCACTTCGGTGCCGTGCCTGAACTAATGCAATGCTTCATTTCTACAGTAAACAATTAATCACATGACGATAATCCACTACATTACAATACATTGCAATGTCTGTGTAACTAATAAAGGACATTTTGTAATTTTGTAAGATATTTTACTACAAGCAGCTGTGATGACACAATTTGTACCAAAGTGCGCAATGTTGGAGGCTTTTTATTGCACAACCAGTAACATGAAGATGAGGGCATCATTTCAATGTCAAATAGCCATAAACTGGCAAAGGTTCTGCAAATCGGAATTCAAATTTGTAAGCCTACTCCTTCATGCTAGCTGCAACATCTTTTAAAGAGTTTGAGCAGCTCTTAAACATCAACACCGAAAGCAGATTTGGAAGGCACAGACAAATTATGCCACCCTGTTGCATCAGATCAGAAAGCAGGTTTCGTTCTACGGGGAATGGACGAACACGTTAAAAACATTTTTTGACGTTTAATTTGGAGGACTTGTTGGCCTCAATACAAGTTCATAATGAGGCCACTTATCTCTGTTCCATTAGGGGATTTATTTTCTACACATGCGTTTCAACGACTAAAATTCATCCAGTGTTCTCACTCAGAAAATGTTACCCTTGTAAAATAAAAACCTGAATTCCGATCAGCACAATGACGAAAACTAAATCAATGGTCCTACTACATAGATGTCACCCTGCATCATGGCTGCATTATAACTCCTCCTGGAGCTTTTGACCTCTGGTTGCTCCCTCTGACTGCACAGTGGAGCCTCTTAAGGGGGGGTCAGCCTGGTTGGTGCAGAGGTCTTGTGCCCCCCCCCCCCCCTCCCCACCTCTCAACATGTAAGACTCCTCGGGGTGGTCTGCCAGCACAGTGACCCCACCGAGGGAGAGAGAGAGAGAAGTGGAGGAAACATGGAGTGACAAAGAGAAAGTAAGAGAAGGAATACATGTGAGGGAGAGAGGCAGCGTAACAGAGTATGTGAGAAAAAGAAAAAGAATGGATGGAGAGAAAAAGGAAGAGTAGAGCAACAGGGGACAAAGTGAGAATTAGACGAGAGATGGAACAAGATGAGTGCAGAGTACAGGAAGAAAAAAAAACATAAAGAAAGGTGTGATAACCAGAGACTAAATCTTGAGAGACAAAGGACCAAAAAAAAAAAGAGAGGGAGAGATGAGCAAAGCAGACAGACAGTAGCTGTGACTGTTCCTGCACAGAACAGCCCTACAGGCCATCACGGACCAGTCCTCCAAATGTCAACCCAGTCAGGACCACCCTGGGACGCCAGCAAGACCCCCTGGGACCTCCAGGAAAGCAGATAACAACTGACATGGGAGAGCTGCCACTTGCACACACACAGGCACAGTACTGCCTCCTCTCATACTCTATGTTCCAGGAACATGTCTGGGCTAGTTGTGTTGCCATGCCTGAATTTGTTCCCTCATCTACATGGGTCACAGCCTCTTTTCAGACTCCACTGCAGCCAATGTGGGCATGAGATTCATTCAAAAACTTATTCTCTGGGAGGACTTTTGTTTCTCCCTTGACTTAGACGGGCTACAACATGGATGATAGAGGGTGATAGAAAAATGGCCTAATTCTTTCAGTCTCTTACTAATGCAGAGATGAAGAAGAAATGAAAACTGCCCAGTCGAGGGAGCTGTCAGAGAGCATGTGAAAGAAAGAGAGACGGAAAATTTGGTGGTGTAGAGATGGAGAAGCACAGGGAGAGAGATAGAGAAGCAAAAAACCAAAGGCAGAGACAGAGAGTGAGAACAAAGCATTCTCTTCCTTCTTAGGGGTTGGAGACAAAGGGAGAAATTAGAGCCAAGGGGAGAGGGAGGAGGGAAAAAAGGAGGCAAACTGGAAAGAGCAGTCTGATTAATTGAGACAGAGTCAACTGACCGCGAGTCATTAAGCTGCCACTGGGCTGAGCGCCAGTCACTATTCATTCTCCTCACTAGCACTCTCTGCTCCTCCGGTTTGAGCCCTGTATCATCCCTGCGTCACCTCCCTGCTTCTTTGACACATTCACTAACGCATGGGCGTAATTCCTTCCAGACAGGAGGCTGTTCTCAAAAAGGAGCTTTTGTCTTCATTAGGCATCCACTTGGAGGGATGTCATTTGGGATGGCTGCTCTTGAGTGTGGGATGACAAATTATGATTGTTTCCCGGCACTGAGACCAGAAAACAATGCGTTTCACCAGTCGAGACATACAGGGGGTGGATAACTTAACGCATGGAAGATGGAGCATTGCTGGTTGGTTTGAGTTATTTGGGAAAGGCATGTGATTTTTGGGATTCATGCTCATGTCTCCATTCCACTGTTCTGAATTAACCTCCTTAATCGGAGTAGAAACTGCTCCACAAAAGAGACATCGTTGGCAGACATTTATAGGACAGGAGTCGATGGTACTTATAGTCCTGTTAGCGACTGAGCAAACAAGCTTGCTAATTAACTGTTAGAACCACAACATGAATGGCTTCAGTAACTCATTTTTGAATTAAATGGTGTCTAGTCCTGAGAAAGACTTTGGGGGAGAAGTACAGAGAGAGATATTGCGACTCAACAGTATTATATGTTTCACACTGGCTAGTGTTCGCCGTTAGCTTGCCAGCTACAGCAGTATACCAAGCAGCAGGGGTGATTTATAAATGACACCACAGTGAAATCACTGCAATCTTCTTTAAGTGGTTTGATTTGTGCATTAAATAAACCTTTTGAAAACCTAATAACTTTGTAAAACAACAAACTTTCTGTTACAGTAAGAGTAAGGAGTATGGAGCCGATTCTTCTTTTTGCTCCTATAATGTGAAAACTGCTCCCTCGACAAGTCATGAAAACCCAAATTACCATTATATATTTGAAGTTGATTTAAGAGGATGTGATGAAAGGATGTCTGTGCTCCATCTGGATTCTTATATTTCTGATCATGTCTTTGCATGCATATATAAACAGGCCAGGGGTATGATGCTATGTTAGAGCAGCAGGTGCAGCGACAGTGGTGTCATGAACATCAGGAGTGCACGCAATGTCCCGGTCAATAGATCTGCACATCACCTCTCATCACATAATCAGTTAGATCTGTTTTGCATGAAGTAAGCAGCCCCCTTTTCTTATTTAGTTCACGCTGCGGGGTTGAGCCTGAACATGAAATAGGATGGTGCGCAGACAGTGCAGGGGCTGGCTCATGCACACTCAATTTAGTCCATTTAGATAGCTTTCAATCAGAGGCTCCTGACCAGGTCAAACAGTGCACGGAGAGCATGGTGGGGACGTGTGCTACATGATAAACAGCAGCAAAAGTTTTGGTTTTAGTTCTATTAAAGCGCGCTCTCTGGGTCAGGTCGAGTTCATGCGTCTCATTCATAAATCTATATTCTGTTCGTGGATGAAAACATCTTCACTTCATTTAGTCTGTTTCATTTAGTTGATTGAGTTCAGTCTGTCATCGTCACACTGCTTGAACTCAGTGGTCAACAACGTGTCAGGATTAATGCTTCCATGCAAAGATCTTGTTCTCATGTTCTTTGTTCTGAAAGAGGGATCATTCCTTTGTTGCTATTGTTCTTTTCCCTTTTTTCGAATCAAGTGTCTATTGATGGAGGGTGTCCTATGTTAGACACATTTTAAAGCCCTCAGAGACAAACTTGTAATTTTTGGGGAACATACTGCAAATAAAATGGACTTGACTTCTCTGTGAAATTGTGATGCAGCTGTCACCACAATGCTCAAAACTCATAATGGGCTGTGTTCCCCGCATTGTTTTTCCTTTTATAACATCTTGCTTCTCTGTCCTCATATCTCTTCACAGCTCTCCTTTTGCCTCACGGCCTCCTCTTACTGTATGTTCAGACAGAACACGAGACGAATTTCAGACGTGGCACAATTGCATACCGGAAAGATGCAATTTGAAGCAGGTTTGCACGGGGCGCCACAAAAGGATTTTTTCCACGTGTAGGAAAATATTTCAACTTGTTTCTTTTCAACAATGAATGAGGTGAGAGGAAAAAGAAGAGGGAATAACAGAACTGGAGTTTGTAGTGAGTTTAAATCGGAGGCTGAGCTGCCACACAAACACACACAGACACGGAGGCTACCTAGCTTATGACAAATGTCTGTAGATTCAGCAAATTGACTGTATGGGGTGAATTAATACAAGAGGTCAGTGGCCAAATTAAAGTTCGCTTCACTTTTTGTCTAAACACACCGTTTCTTACAGCATCACAGTGTCTGACCACTGAACCCAAATTAATCCCATTAAACACTTGCCACTTTGGAATGGATACACACGCATGCACATGCACATGCTATTAAACTATGTAAACTATTAATAAGTGAGAAAATTTCCAAACTGCCTCACACTGAAACTCATGTAATCTCACTCTTTTCTCCTTCTCACTCACACACTCTCATTGAGTAAAGTGGTATCATCTTAGGCTAACTCATCAACACCAGGCACGTGTGACAGTCTTATCTCTCAATTGCTTCTGCACACCTCCTGACACCTTCCTGCCTGCACACCCAAACAACGAAAGAGAGAGTGGGAGGTGGAGATCCACTCAAGCTCACTGAAAACACCAAATGGTATGGAAACATTGCCCTGATACTTAGCCACTCAAAGGGCTGAACTGAGTGTCATTTTCTATTTACTGCCTTGTGTGACCCGGCCCTATTATCATCTCCATCACCTGAGGCCTGTAAGCAAGATTTTATGTTAGCGAGGTAACTTCAGATTTAATCCTGGGTTTTCAGGGTTCACTTCTTACCGGGGTAAATCACTACGGTAACTTATGCTGCACGCCTTCAAGATAACAGATCAACACGTACAAAAGCACCGCCTACTGACCAATCAATTCTCTCTCGGTGCACGGACTGTGAGAGGGGGTCTTTTTGTATGAGAGATAGTTTCTCGTCGGAGGGGAACCGACTTAGCTGTCAGTTTCTTGCAAGCAAAGTCAAAGCCTTTTCATTGGGCTTTTTGTACCCCAATATCATCCTATGCAGGGGGGTTAGGGTTAGTCTTTGCTGTACTAGTGCAGCTAGTAGATCATTGGGTTGGTTTCTAAATACAACTTTGATGACTTTGGCTCCTTCCGGTGCCAGGTTGACATTTAATGCGTCTCATGAAACAATGGAGATATTGTTAGAAATGCAACCGGTCCACTGCTTTGGTCCAGACTAAAATATATCTAAAAAATATATTTATAAACATAAACTATTGTATGGGTAGCAATGAAATTGCAACAAGCTGAAGTAAGATTACATAAGTGAAGATTATACCTGCTTCAAATCAGCATGTTAGCATTGCCATTGTGAGGATGCTGACACTAGCACTTAGCTCAAAGCACCACGCTGCACATATGGCACAGCCTCACTGTGATGCTAGTTTGCTGTAGGCCTTTAGTATTTTTATTTCTTTACAATTAGATTTTTGGTTGGTTTATGCACCACTGTGAGATTAAAAGATTCCTTGTCAACACTAATCATCAAAGGTTAACAGCTTGTGCACAATTGCACCTTTCCATATCAAAACAAATGCAGAAAAGTAATAATTTATTCACTTCAATTCAAAAATCCAGAACCTACATCTTCCCTCATGAACAATGCAGCACTACAAACTACAAATGTCAGAGACCTACTATTCCAGGTGAGCTAAGCCAAGTCTGAATTGCAGCACAGGAGATTACAGAATTGGGATGGATTCTTCCTCTAACATGACATTTGGATGCTCTGCTCTGAATTTATTAAATTTCAGTGGTGAAAACAAATATTTTATGTATGTATTTGTGTGTAAATGCTTGTGTTTGGCTGTGTGAGTGTGTGTGTTCTATAATGACATTTTCTCGGTGTGTTTGTTCCTTACTGTGTGTGCACTGCAATGCTGCAGATGTGTTTCGGCCTGTCTCTCCGTGTGTCAGTTCTGGGTGGAGGTGTCTCATTACGCTGTAGTGGCTTGTTCTGCTCTCTGCCATCCAGCACCTCAGGAGTGGATCTAGTTACTGGCTAATGGCCCTCACCCACCCCAGCTCTCCACTGGGGACAACCTGACCCAGCTGTGTAGTGCTGTCTGTGAGTCACACCAGCCACCCAGGTCCAACTGGGGGCGTCTAGATGGAACACTGAAGTGTGGGCAATGTTTACTTATTTTTTAGTTTGCTCATATGGGTTATATGTTTTATATCAAGTGCAGGCAGCTTATGCAGTTGGGCTGCACTCACATGGTTTTACGTGTGCGTATAAGTATGTATTTATATGATGGCTGCATAGGCCTGCTGTTTGTCCTAGATCAGTCATCAAAACAGACAAAGGATGGATTCTGTTTTGTTATGATTCCTGTACCCTCCTCCTTGTATCACAGTTCCCACCCACTGTCTCAGGAAGTTTAGCCCTCAGACGGCAGCACCCGGGGAGACACTGACGCAGGCATTTAGACAATCAAGGCCTCAGCGGTTTAAATGTATCAGTCATAAAGAGCTGTCTATCAGATACGCTATCCCTCCTGTCTTTGTGACTGCTGCTTTTATTGCTGTTCAGAGTGTTTACACATCTTATTCACTGACAATGCACAGTAGCGATGATACTGATGTGTATCATTGGAATCCCCAACAACATATTATTAAAAACAGTGAAAAACTAAAGAAAAGCCATGGAAAACATGTCATCATCTTTGTCACAATATGCATGTAATAATTAAGACAGAGTAATTATAAGCAGCTGAGCTAAAATGAACCACTTTTTTTCAAACCAAAAGCATTAAAATAGACCAAACTGACATAACAGCCTAATGTAAATTTTCATATTACTAGAGATAGTCCCACTTAAGAACACTTAGCAAAATGTCACCAAGCACCTTGGGTCCAGGCTGATTAACTGCAGGAGAGCATTTAACATTACAGAAATGCATTTAAACTTAATAATGTTTCATTGAAATAGCCTCTGTTATATAATACACAATTTGCAATGCAAAATCTGTGGAGAAGAAAAACAAGCTTTTCTTCCACAACATTTAATGCTCCTTTAAACCCCTTTTCAGATGCACGTGGACCTGCGTTTAGATTTTAGTGTTTCTTTTTCAGTCATTCCCTTTATAAGCCCCCAACTTCTTGCCAGTGTCTCAAGTCACCAACATGGACAACCACAAATACCTACGCATGAATCACTCTACTTATCTCATAACAAAGTGTTGGTGACAAAAAAGAGCATTGCAGAGAGGTTTTCAGTTTATGCAGAAAATAAGCTGTCACACAGTTTTCACATCTCGTTCTATGACATCTGTGGATTTTGAAGCTGCACAATGATGTGTGTGGGTGTTGATTTATAGCAATTATATGTGTGAACAAGATGTGTGCATATCACACAGCATCGTTATGCCTCCCAGTTTCCAATGTCAGTTTCCAGTTTCACTCAGTTTCTGACTTGTAAAAACCATTACCATCATAAGTGTGGAATATATTAACACACAAATGCACAATGCAGTGGTTGAAACCACCCCACGTTTTGGAAGTTGAACACTTTTAATGTGAAGCAGCAACCATTATTGTTGTGGTTCAACACACTGCAAACTTAAATGCCTTAAATCCTATCGAGACATTGTCAAGATAAGTGTCTTTTACACTTTTAAGGAATGAAACCCTTTAAGCCTTGAACCCATGTGTAAATTACACCTTCTGGGAGGCAGTTTAGGAGCTGAGGGCCACACTGATTTGAACTAATCCAAAGTGTCTCACTGATGACATTCAAGATATTCCCTGACTAGCCTTCCCAAGTTTTCTCAGCTTACATTCTTTCATGACAGACAGAGGCACTATGCTTCGCAATGAGACCCAAACTGTAGGAAGAAAATTCAGAGCTGTTGCAAAGTAATGCATTCAGTGGGTTGTTTTTTTTCATTATCTACAATGTCATGACAGTACTAGAGAACAAAGGGAAAGTTATGTTCTGTTGGGAGGATAACTGAAGTCTCTCTGTCTTGTATTTGTATCATGTTGGCTGGTGATGATGGCCTCAATTGCCACTTATAATATGTACCTCAACCTGCTCTAATTTCACATTCTTTCAACTTTAGTGTCCTTATTCCTTTTCGAAGCTTTAACAGGGGTCACAAGTGGGATCCTTATAACCAAACTATGATGTTTAATTTTTCCTTTTCACTGTTTTTTTTTAATATTTCAAAATACATCCAGAGGTGATAATTGAAATGCTACAGCACTCTTTCACATCTTTTCTCCAATTCCCTCATTAATGCAGTTAATGGCAGCTCCTTCCATTATCTTCCCTGCCCTATTATACATCCACAGCACAGCCAAAGGGATAACCAGCACAGGCTTCTTTATTGTCTTTGAATCCCTGGATCAAGTGGTAAGACTTTAGTGTTTAATGCTCCGACGAGTAGCCAGGACTCATGGGTAGGAGTCCTGGCCAGCTGTCTTCTTGCAGTAAAGCTCTTTGAAATTAAAGTGAATTCCCTCTGCTCTAACAGCCTGAGTAAATAGCTAACTAATAAGGACTGAGGAGGACGTAGCACAGCGAAGATGTGTCAGGATAATAAGTCGGCAGCAGAATTAAGTTATCCTTTAAACAACACAGGATGTAGTTTCTGACTGTTTCATTGTCTTGCTGTCTTTGTCTTTCCGTCTTCCATCCTCTATCTTTCCCATGGCTACACAGAATTTTTGTATTTCACACAGGTAGCCATTTACAGTGTTTTGGTGTAACCAAATAGTAAATTGGAAGAGATTTTATCATCACAGCAGGTACCATCGCCAACCAGGGCTGCATGCCAAGTAGGCATTTTCTCAAAGGAATGTTGAGGATAATCAGCTACTGGAAACGCTGACTCACTGATCTCCTGTGTGTGTGTGTGTGTACTTGCGCATTAGTGAACTACACAAGACAAATGCAGACAGTCGATAATATTTGTTCAACTTTTATTTGAGCTGGTAGTCTCACAGAGATTAAAATTCCTAAGTTATTAGCGTACCAGTGTGAAACTCACAACAAATACTTTGTTGATAAGGCCCATGTCAGTGATCCAGGTGCTGCCTGTAGTACATTCAGCTTTAGTTTTTTTCTGGCCCTTCTGTCTGAGGACTACAGTAATACTATCTGATGGCTCCATAGGTCGCTGTCTGGTTCAGTAGCTATCTGACATGATGGATTGAAAGATGGCTTGGTCTGGTTTGCTCCTGTCGTGTGGATGTTTTCTCTGGAAATTGTGTTATTTTTTTGGCCTCTTTTGACATTTTTCGTCTGTATGACAGTTTGACATTTTCGGAAATATGCTTATTTGCTCTGTGGCAAGATCGATTACGAAGTCATGTGTTTGTTAAAAATAGGGCTACAGCCAGTTAGCTTAGCTTAGCACAAAGATTGTAAAGGTAACAATATCCGTTAAATCTACCAGCACCTCACAAACTAACATGGTATAGCTATCTCTTTTATTTTGTACAAAAATGTAGTGTTAGGGTCAGTGGATTCTGTTACCTTCAGACAGACTGTTTGCAGTTGTTATGCTTATTGAAGATAACTGGCTGCTAGCTATAGCTTCATATGTACTAAACAAACACGAGTGTGGTATTGATTTTCTCATCTAATACGTTTTCACAAAATGTCGAACTAATAAAGCCCCACTTACTAAGGTGCTTACATCTTTTTTTAAATCTAAGTCTTTTTCTGTGTCATTCATTCTCTCTCTTTTTTCTATCAACTGCCTCTTATTCCCCCTCCATCAACTTGGAAAGTCTTTTAGGATCATTTTAGATGAAGTTTTTGCCCTCCTGTGTAAATCAAGCAGCTTTAATAGCTCTCTTTAACTGTGATTTGAAGGTCATGGGTGGCTTGTTGAGCAATGAAAGGCTTTTAATTAAAGGCGCACATTTTCACCAGAAGGGCCACTAGGGCTGGGTGCCGAAAGACAACAGATTAATTATTGAGATAATAAAGCATGCCCCCCAGACTTAATATGATTAATCCGCAGGGCTGTCCATGAAAAGGTGGTGTGGGATCACGACAAATCACTAATGAAGACTTCAATATAGACAAATATGATGTTTTTTTTAAACAAGTAGGCATAACTAAATGTACTTAATGATACATATTGCATGGTCAAAGTTACAGGGTGACCATAGTTAATTTTCCACTATTACAAACTCTCTCTTTTCCAGTGTAGTTGTTGAATCTCTTTCTGCACTTAGAGCTTGCATGTGTGATCGATCCACTCATAAAACCGCATGCATAATTAAACTTTTGTTTGCAGGTTTTGCACTCTGCTTCATTCACATTTATTCCAACAAACTTTTGGCACACAGGATAACTGTAAGTTGACATTTTAGCATGAAAGGTAATTGGAAGAAACATCAGCAGGTTGAGAAATTGAGCCGATGTTTGCACCGAAGAAATTTCACTCCTAGGTCACTGTACAGTATGCATGAAAGTTGCAGATATGTCAATGCTATGTGCCAAAGATGTCTTTATTTGAGGACACAGATGAAGAAAAAAGGAGATCCATGGCACTCCAAAACTCAAAAAAAATAAATATTTGATTTGATTTGATTAGTTATATGTAGGGTTTCTCAGCCTTACAACAAATGTGGTGATGGTGCGAGCTTGCTTTTGATGAAATACACCCACAGCAGTAGTTGTCCCTCACCATCGGCCTTGATTCCCGATCCATGCTCAGTGTCAGATACAGGACGCCTGCTCTCTGGAAATTTCAGATATTGATGGATAGCCACATCTGAGCAACATGTTGTAGACGTGTAGTTCATGTCAGCAGGAGACAATTATCCCTTTTTGAATCGAGGCAGCGGTGTACTACTTTGTGGCCACTGAATGTTTGCATGCGTGTGTCCATGTATGTGAAGAACACAATGAGATGAGGCTCATGAGGCATGAACCCACACCCCAAAGAAGACAAAACCAACTGAGTTTATGAAAAAAAAACTAAAAACATTGTTGCTTTCTTGGAGGAGGTGATACGCATTTCCCATGTTAAACCAGCAATAGGTGGTAGAAAATATGGGCAGAGCTGTCAAGATACTCTGCATTTATGAAGACGTAGATATATTCTTCTCGTCTCATATTATCTGCTATCCCATTCTGTGCAATGAATTCATAAGACCTTTGGTGGGTTTAATGTAAAAAAAAAAAAAAGAAGCCTCATTATAATCCCTGGCAGAGGCATTCATGAAAGGTGGCATTTGTATTCAAAGTCAAAGTGCATTCACCATCAAAGAGGAGTGTAGAGGAAATCCAGTCGTCGACTTCATTTAGGTAATAGAAAGATATGGAGGAGAGGAGATTAAGGGAAGGGAATAGAGAGAAGGGAAGAAATGCGAGATAAGAAGTAACCTCTGGGGATTAGCACTTTCATATAGTATGCCTGCAGCAAGTTAACCATTTAAATATTACTTTCCCTGCTAATATAACATTAATGTTAACAGTCTTGCGCAGATGTATGTACGGATGTTCTGATGTAACCACCGTAGAGCCCTTTTTAATACATGCTCACTGAGCTGCTGCACCTATTAGCATTTTGGAAAAACAAGTGCTGATGAAGTTGCAGCTGCCAACTTTTCTGCACTGTAATGGAGTTAGACTTTACCACGCACAGGCGTTAAGCCAGAGGAGGACTCCTTTTTTAAAGGCCAAGCATGGCTCCCAGTATGCTATAAGACGGAGAGGGACCATTACTCGATCTGACACCTTGTTCTAACTCAAAGGTCACTACCAAACTCACCTTGCGATTGTAAACACATTGCTGAACCCCATTTAAACTAAATGGAGCTATACCAGACTGATACTCGTTAACATGCACTAGTGGTGCAACAGATCTGTATGGATCTCTGCAAAGTATGGATTAATTGCAAAGTTTAATCATCATAGTGTGACATACAGTTTTACTGCTACTGTTACCTGCTTTTTATTTAACAATTCCCTAAATCCTTGATGCGGAGTTGCAGTGAAAACATAAAGATTGAGTGCTGTGTTTTATTCATGTTGAATCCCAACGAATCAGTGATGTACATTTCAAGAGCAAAAGATGCGCAGACTCAACTTTGTAAATTCTTATTCCTGCTTCTTGAAAGGGGGATAAAAGGGGGATAAAGCATTTTATTTTTATTTTTTTTTACTTTTAAGGACTGCTCCAGAACAAGATAAAAATGGAGAAACGGAAGTGAATATAATTGAGAAAAAACAAACAGCAGCACCAAGCGAAACAAGATAAAAGTTTCACACGATATTATATTAAATATGGTCTGCACATGTAAAATCTCTTTTTCTTATGCTTCCTCTCTCTCATTCTTTCTCTTTCCCCATGTTTATGCTTGCTATTTAGTATAGATTTTGTGTAAATTATTTTCAAATAAATGGACTTGGGCACAATGTGAATATATATCTTGATCAAAGACACTCACCAGGAATTAACAGAAACCTCATTCTAATATTTGAAGGATTACAAATGAATATTTGCAGACAGTTTTCCACAAACCTGACTTATTCCTGAAGTCGTAGCACTTTCAACACCCTGTTATTTCTTTGTAAAGGCTGACTGACACAGTCGGCTGGCTGACACACACACACACAAACACACACACACACAAACACACACACAATAACACACACCCTTCTGATGAGCCCTTCTAATCTGCATGAATCGAATGCCACCTCGCCTCTACAGCTCATCGTTTCACAGTGGCAATGTTTCAAGTTGGCCCCAGAACTGCCTCTCCATATCAAAGGCCAAAATGATAAATTCCCTCACTGATTGGCTTTAAAAAAAATTAAGATCCATGTCACTTGTGCAACATCTCCACTATGATAATGGTAATACTGATGTTTTGCTCAACCTGAGATCAATGGCTTGTCACGCCTCATTAGGCCAAGAAGAAGTGCTGTTTACTTTGCACGTTGTCATGGGGTCTGTAAAGTCTGGCATCATAGAGCGACCCTGTGATGCATGCTAACAATGCAGGTCTCGTGGGTGTTGTGTAGGGTAGGCGTGTAGGCAAGGTCAGGGCGATATCACCCGGTTCTTGGATTAACAGCCCTCCGGAGGTTTTTCATCTTTGTGGAAACAGAGAATATATACTCCGCTGTTTGACCTTGGGGAGGTTGTTTTCTGCCCCTCGGGATGTGACAACGTAATTTCAAAGCTGTGGTCAGTGGCTCCGTGTCCAAGGTGAATGTTCAGGAAATGACCTGGCAAAGTGAAATAAATTCTCCAATTTTTCCTTTCCATTTCAAACCTCTCAATAGAAGTCCCTTACACATACAAGGCTTGTATGTGTCTCACAACTGAACAACTTACACACATTCTCATATGAATCGATTGATTGCTTTGCTTTAAAAATATGAGCTGGGAATTGTGGCGCCCCGTTCTTTGTTCGGAGCCAGAAAGGCGATAAAGTGTAATATGAAGAAGGCAAATAGTATGACTCACCAGACATTGTGTAGTGGATCAATTGTTCTTAAAGGATCAAGTGTTTGTCAAATATGAAAGAGTTTTGAGATAAAATTTCACAAAGACACTATCTTTTATTTCTTTTTAGAAAGCTTTATATTTTAGACATGTTTTCATTTACTTTAAATAATAAAGAACCAACTTACTGTTGGCACTTCATATATCTTCAGGGTTTCAACCAGAGAAGATTTCTTTATTGATGTGAGTATTGACGTCTCACCGTCCGTTATTCTTTGATCAAAATCTCGGCGCACCATGAGTTGATATGCTTACAGTAACAACAGAACCTCCTTATTATTTGTTTTTATTTTGTTTTAGAAATGATTAATGGAAACGTTTTCCCGACAGCCTCCCTCATCTGTTCATGTGTTTTTCACTCTGAATAATTTGTCTAGCTTTGCCTTTATTTATTTTACACTTTACCAAACTGTCTTAAACACTAATTATTAAATGGAACAGTTTCTTTAAAGTGCCAGCAGCCACCAAGCTAGTCAGTACAGTCACCACCAAATAAAAACTCCCCATAAAACCATTACAGATCAATGCAAGTCACGCTGGATGAGGTTTCAGTGTAAGAGAACCTTGCCAGATTCTTTTCTGGGAAAGGATTTTCTGTTAATACTACACTATAATGTGTCTCCTCCTTCCACTCTGCGTTTCCCCTCATTGTTCCGCTCACTCCACAGCCTCTGTGCTGTCCTCCTGTATGTGTCTAATTACCATGAAGACTTGATAATGCTGTCTGCATACTATGTTTTATTACACTGAACTTGATAGCATCACTGTGTATTGTATATGGCAGGACAGTCCCCTCTCTGCAGCACTCATACACCCACCGGATAGGCTACACTGATAAATTTACACCTGTACATGTCTTGTCTATAGTGTATACACGTCTAATACCCACCTGCTGTAAAATGAGTGCTCACACTGTATGTAGATAAACACACCAACACACACCTTGTTTTACTAGAAGTATTACTTCAGCTATAAATATTAATAGAATTTTACTGAAATAAAATACATATTTTTGAGCATGGAAGTTCATTCTTCATCTTGGGAATGTGTCACAAAAAAAATCTTAACTCCCTGGTTTCACATGGTCTTCATCATCAAACGGAGCTGGGTCAAGTGTGAAACGTTGACACCTGTTCTGCTGTTACACCCTCTGAACATGTTAGTTGAGCTTAAGGTGGGACTAACTACTTAAACAACAATATAAAAATGAATTCAGAAGCTTCTTTTATCCAAAAGTCAGGTTTAAGTAAATATATGCAATTGCATTTAGGAAGATATTCCAATTTAAATTTGAATTTTTATTTATTTTGTACATTTCTCATCTCTGAAATGTAACAATATTTCCAGTGTAACAATGTGTCAAGTGGGCTTTAAATCTTCTCAAAGAAGGAGAGAAAGCACACTAACATATGATGATACTGAGAGTTATTCTTAGTAAATGTCGAAACAGAAACTGTGTTGGCAACAAGAGAGTGTGCAGATAGTTTAGTCTCTTATTTTTCATCTCCCAGCATCTGTATGGTCACATGTAATCAGTGGTAAATCAAATGTAAATTCCAATTTTGTGTTTTTTTACAGATTATCTAAATATTAGCCATGATAAATTCATTACACATTCCAGTATTTAACTGGATTCTCTAAGTTTGTAGAAGTATACACCCCAGGAGAGCCCCGTGGCAACACCAGCCATGCCTGTATCTATAGGATTACCTCTCCAAGGTTAGAGTAGTTATCTTTCCCAGCATCCTTCCCTTCTTATCCTCCACCTTTCTCATTCTCTACCTCCGAGCTACAAAAGGACAGTCCCAGCTGGAAGGAAACCGAAAAACATGAGATGTTATTTAATATGGTTTCTGATTGATCTCTATCGCATGATAAGAATTGGATGCTTTATCTTCTTGTAAAGATGACACATTAGTTATAATTGGACACAGGAAGACACTCCATTTGTTATTGACATTGTCAGGCAATGGAATGGGCAGCCCCCCAAAGTATTTTGTTATCGAGGTGATGCATTAGGCAGCGAATGTAGCTCCCCAGGTATTTTGGCTAAGATGCAGAGATGGGATATGCCACCAGTATGTGTGTGTGTATACAGTGCATGCTGTGTTTTTGTGTGTGTGTGTGTGTGTCAGTGAGATTGGTTATTGGAGGCTGGTATCAGATACTGTATGTCACAGATTGGTTGTGAGGAGTGTCAGCCTAATGTTTGGTCTCCGAGAGCGGCAGACTGATGCATTTTTAACAGCAGACAGCACCATATGTTGGATTTGCTCCTGACAGTCATGTGTGATCACAGTTTGCATGATGGAAAATAATAATGAGGAAGAAGTCTGATGAACATAAGGAAGTATTGCCATTGATTTATCGTCACAGTCTGTAATGCCATTTGTCTTTCTACCACTGTTCTGAACTCTCTTGAACTGGCACAGGATGAAGAATAGGCAATAATGACATGAATGCATTGGTTTTCTTATCATACCATGCTCTGCGCTCTGTATATTTTCCTTTCTTTATCCTTTGCAAATCACCTATGTGAGAATATTATGGTAGATAGGAGTTTAGTTTTCTGGTTGAATCACAAGAATCAAATGATAAAATATGATGTAACTGCCTGCGACAATCTACATCTATTTATGATGCATCAGTAGTTTTTTAGAAGCGGAAAATGGGTCTTTTTCATTCTGTGCTTTCCTATTTTCTTCCACTAAATTTAAAAATTCTGATTAAAACGTTTATGATATCATTCAGTACGAGCGTTCTAAAGTGCTAAGTGAGGCGTACCAAGCACCAACTTCTACAGTATCTTTCTATCTGTTTCTCCAGCATAAATAAAGGTTTAAAAAAATGTGGAGTGAAAAGCCAAACATAGTCCATCAAACCAGGAAAGTAGCACACTGCAATTATGCATAAACACAAATGAGCAACAGGGAAATCTTCCTAAAAGTCACTAAACCCCAACAGAAACATTGTCATGAATTAACTGTGGGAAATAGTTGAGTGCACATTTATGTCACATCCACTAATGAATAGCCATACCTGTACTCTTTTTTACCATGTTTCTATAGGCAGTAGGTTGACTGTTGCTCATAATAGAAGAGTATCATCAAAGCTTTCCTCTCTGCAGCTTGTGTATGAAGCCTCCTGGGCACCGGCTGGTCCCTGGGGTCCTGGCAGGTTGACAGCTCACTGATTCCTGCAGGCTTCTTCCCAAGGCCAAGGCATTTAACTAGACTTCCTGTCTCAGCCATTATAGCCTGCTTCTGTCTCTCTCACACACTCACAGGCATGCACGATGTCAGTATATGCACTGAGACACACAAACAGAGCTACACATACACAGAACTCTGAGAAAAACTTTATTAGACAGGAAGTAAAACCATAAAGATGCAGGTTTGTAGCTTGTGTATTGTTCTCTATATCTAACACACAGAGGGATACTTTCTTTTTTTCTCCCATCATTGTCTGATTCAGGCAAATCCAAACTCACCAACTCTGCATTGAACATGTAGTTCACTCCCCGATTCCCCAGGCTCTGAGCTGATTATAATATGCCCTGCTTGGGAGAGGAAGAACTCGATACTTATCACACACACACACACACACACACACACCTTTCCTTTTATGTTTCATTCAAACCGTGTTCCCTCCCTTCGATTACACATGGCCTCCTGCAATTTGTAGCTATAAGGTTCATCCATTAAGGCTGGGAAATTTAGTTGCAATTGCAGTTACTGTGTTCCTTTTTAGTCCTAAACAGAGCTGAAGATGACAGTTCTGCCCTGGAGCAAATCCTGCAATGACCTGTGTTATGTCTTCATCTGTTACCTTGTCAAGAACCTAAAGATACTGATTGAGGGCACCAGTTCATAATCACTCAAGAGATAGTTTTTTTCCTAATATGCAGACTAAAATATATTTGGCAGGGAGCTACATTTTGATGATTCTCCTAATAAGGACAACTAGTGATATGCCAATAAAAGAAAATTGTAAGAAAGTTTTAAAGTTTAATTAATTGCTGTGTAAAACTGTGAGAAACTTGCTGCTGATTTAAACAGGAGGTGGAAGGTTTTGAATGGCGGGCTCTAAAGGTTACAGCTCCACTGCCGTCCCAAGGTTGTGTAGGTGGCTAAATGCTGATTCACAGCAAATCATCGTTGCTTTCATCTGATGTGAAGTGGTGCCAGGGCTTAGGGTGTAAGACGGGCTATTTAACAGCATTGATCAACAGTTTGTGCTGAACACGCTAAAAAGTGAGGGGAAATTTTTTGTTTTTTGTGGGGATTAACTAATTTGATCCCTCCTCTTTCTTGCAAGGGGAGGTGAGAGAACAGATTGGGAGAGACTGCTGTTATCCATCACAAATATGTTTAACACCGCGGGGGTCCTGTTAGTGAGTGTTTTTACTTTCTATTGTTGAAGGCATCAGCATAATGCAGTGACAGATGCTCCTCTGGGCTCATTTCTTGTATCTCATAAATGTTGCACCTAGACAGGATTCTTTTGAAGGATAGCAAACCTGAGCTGCAGTCAGGTACTTCAAACACAGTAGCAATATGCTAAACAAATGATATCAGTGGGCCACTTCAACACTATGCAGCTCGCGTGTCATTATGTGTGTTTGAGTGTGTCTGTCGGTCTGTACATTTGTATCAGTGTGTGTGTGTGTGTGTGTGTGTGTGTGTGTGCGTCTCTTATATCCACATGCATACATACACACACACACCACCACTTTTCCTCTCTCACACACACAAACCCATTAGATTACAAATATCACACTGTTACAGCAAACCCTCCGTAGCCAGCTGCAGGATGTTGTGAATGAGCCTCAGCGGCAGTAAATAACCACATGTGTGCTTTGGCATGATTCTCTGAAAGAATGAAATGGGTCTGTGTTTTGAAACACTGACGTAGTTTTATGTAATTTATATGCTATAACACACTTAATATGGAGTGACAGACAAGCTCAGCTAAGGGCCAAAGAAAAGCGATTAAGTAACTGTGAACATTACTTATTTATGAGGCTAATGACACCATATGGTGCTGCAGCCATTGCCATTGTGCAGTATCTCACTTATGTGACGTACCTGGTTATCATTGGGTCTATATAGTCATAATGAGGGAGAACACTGATTGTTTGATATTTACATTGCTAGCAGCAGGGCTCTGAAGATGGCAATGTTGATTGGTCGGTCCACCACTTTGGTCAAGACTGAAATATCTGAACATCTCCAGGATGGATTGGCACACACTTCAGTACAGACAGTCATGGTCACCAGGCGATGATTTATTTTTAACTGAAACATGACACCAACCAAATTATGTTTTAAACCTAAATCTGTCCTCTCCTATTGATTATAATTACACTCATAGACCCAGGGCCAAAGTCCAGACCCCAAATCCCTATTCTAAACAATCATCAAGCTCTTAAAGCCTACCAGTACCTCCTCAACACCATTCACTGAGCAACTTTTTCATCAACAAAATCGCAGACATTAATGCTTCTGTCTCTGCTCCTATTGATTTTCTCAATGGCTGTCCTCCTTCCAGTAGCTTTCAGTTTCAACACAATCACTGTTAACCACCACCTGTTCCCTGGATCATGTTCAAATTCCTACCTGCAGTTTGCCCACGCATGACCACCATCATCAACAACTCCCTGTCAAGTGGTATTGTTCATTCTAAACTCAAAACGGCTGACATTACTGTGATTTGGATGACCTCTCCAATTTCAGACCCATCTCCAACCTGCCCTTCCTGGCCAAAATCTTGGAATGTATAATTTCAGAGCAGCTCAATAACCACCTGTCCACTCACCACTTGTTAGAGCCCTTTCAGTGTTCACAGTGCCAAAAAAAAAGCACTTTTCCAGGTAACCAACAACCTCCTGAGCTCCTCAGCTGATTCTGGTGCCAACAGCTTTTTGATCCTCCCGGACCTAAGGGCAGCCTTCGACACAGTCAGTGATTCCATCCTATTCAACCTCATGGAAACATTTCTCCGCATATTAGGAACTGCACTGATACCTACATACCTGAGAGACACCTGTAACACAAGGAAGACCCCCAGACCCTCCCCCACTTTTCAAACTAATGTTACACCCTTGAGCTAACTGCATAGTCACAGAGATAGAACATATAAAAGGATCAGATATCATAAGGACCACAAAGCTATTATCCAAAAATATTAAATTCCACACTGTGCTTCACGCACACCAAAAGCGATGAGTTACATCAATTCGCTGTCAAAATGTCCCTGCATGTGGGTGTATTGGAGTAGGTCTCGGAGTAGAAATATCGGATAAAATTTAACAATGTCTTAATGAATGTAACGTTAAGCCTATACCTAGATAGTGTGGGTTTATACTAGGCCATGTTTTCTGTTATGCGTTCACTAGCTAAACTGAGCATTTTATTAAACATAATTTGACATTTACAACTGTGTTAAAATATGTGTGTAAAGCCCTTCTCGTGTCAGCGGATGTGTTAAATATCTTCCAGAAATCACGCACTTCAGCACCGCTGCTGGAAAAAAAGATCCTGGGGGAAACACTGATCAAACACATTATTTCATTTTTCCATCATTCTCAAGAGAGAGGGTTGCCATGGAGTTTTCATATGAAGGGAACTGAGAGGTGTGAACGCCTACAGCCTCCTGGAAATAATCTCTAAAGTGGAGTCATAACCAAGCTGAGAATCTAAGATAAAACAAGATTCTGTCACAAACAAACACCCACCTTTTCATCTACTTGCATGTAGACTCATAATACAGTAATTTTCATCTAGAATCTAAAGTTAATATCTAATTACTGTACTTGTCTTGAGGAGTTCTCATTTTGCCTTTTTTTTCTTTTGTTGTGCAGCTCTCTTTGGGATCACAATCTTTTCTATCTTGTCCTCATTTGTACACGGTGCAGATTTAAGCAAGTGTAAATTACCTGAGGGCGTTGGAATGTGCTTTCAATTTCTTCCATGGCAAATGAAACAGAATTCATGAACAAACGTAGATGGGCAGACTTTGCTACACAGCACAATGCAATGTAAAACATTCAATAACTGTATCCAAACTGCAGCTGTTTCTGCTGGATGTCACATTTTAATCAGTAAATCAACTGGTGAAGGATTTTCTCTGATACTATTCTGACGTTCTGTTTATTTATCTATTAGTCTGATGAATCTGAGTTGTACAATTTCTTCATAATCCTCTAAAAGCTGATGGGATGTAATAGATGGAGTGCAGCTTTGCATATGCATGTGCATGCAGATGTGTCTGTGTTTGAATGAAAGGCAGCCAGATGTGTAATTAAAATGGATTATTTTGACATCTTAAATGTTGTTGACACAATATTCAGAACCCAAATGCTTTATTGAACTAAAGTTATGAAATTAATTTAATTCAAAACTGAGCTCCACCTTAAACCAACTCCTCAGGTGGTAACCTTGACTAGTTCCAGAGGGCAGAAAGGTTCATTACACCAGACTATCAAAGTCCATCCCCTCAGCATCTACTCCACCACCCACTTCTTCACCAATACATCTAATCCATCACTGTATGACTAGACCCAGCTGAGTGCCATAGGTAACAGCAGTTATTGGATTCCAAGTTCATCAACAGGTTGTAAAAAGCCCTGAAAAACATGATGAATCCTTAATGATCCCCGCATGAGATTAACATTAAAGCATGACGAGTGAATAATAGCAGTGTCTATGATTTCCCACTGTGCCATGGATGAAATTAATATCCTCTGCTGTGAACTAATTGGCACAGAGCCTGAGGGTTGGAAGATGAGCTGGATGAGAAGTAAGGTGTGTGTGTGTGTGTGTTAGGTGTTTATGTGCAGAAACCTTGTGTGTAATCACAGATTCCAATGTTTTCGTCCAATATAACTATCTGTGACTTGTGCTACAATAGTTAATTCACTGCATACATCTCTGCCTTCACATACACCAAACACGGCAAAACAACATTTGTTTTGTACAAACTTGCACTTCATTTTTCTTTCAAATTTGCTGCTGCGAAATTGCCTATCGTTAAAGAAAAAAAACATTAGTGCCTTGGAGAGTGGGAATGTGAAAAGTATAGGAGAAAGAGGGAGCAGACGTGTCTCAGATTTTCATCCCCGACATCACTGATCCTCTTTGAATTCCTCAACACAGCATAATCCTCTGCCAGTGGGGAAATGTGAGAAACTTCACAAAGTAATTTACACTCTAATGTCTATTTTCCCCAAGAACAGCAATGGGGCGCAATTTAAGGATACCACAGTCACATTTTCCTTATTTTCTAAGATAATACCAAGAGGCTTATATTGAGTTCTATCAACTTATTATTTTTTCCCTTGAATGAATGGCATGCTCAGAATAGACAAGTAACATCTGGCCAAATGAATGGTTTCCTACTTTTAAATCATTCACTACAGACTAATTTCAAGCTGTAACATGCAATAGTTGAAACAGATTGAATCCGCTGAAACACACTTAGAGGGGTACTGTTCAATCAGTTACCTGAAAATAGATATTTACAGATGCTACGATTTGTACTTTTAACGTAATTTTCGAGTCAGAAAAATCACTGGTATTCATATTCTTTTTGGATAAAGGTCAGTATGTGGCTTCTAATCCGTTAATCAGGAAATTACTGCACTGTAAGTCCAACTGCATTATCATGTAACTGTATAATAACAAGACATATTGACTGGAATGATTAACCTTCATTTAAAATAAACGCAAACCAATGGCTAGCTCAACACCTGGAAAAACACATTTGGTAAGCCTTCCTAATAGAGAATTCAACATTCAAAAGACAGACAGTGGTCAAACATAGCAGATTGGTTAATATCTCAATTTCAACATATTTTATCCAAGTAATCTGAAAGGCAAAAGTTGGGTTACTGGCTCTTGGATCCTTAGATCAGCGGGAAGTTCAAGCTTGCTGCGTGAAATATAAATGTAACTCTGTCAACAATAGGGCCGAGAAAAGTCTGATAATGTCCAATTTGCCAAGAACAAACAGATTTCATGAAAAGCTCATTTTTCAGGCCATTATATCCTTGTGGACATCCCAAGTTTGCAACAACGTTAGACCCTGAGAAACTTTCATTTACAATCAATGGTGGTCCTCTGAAATGTTCGGATTCAAAAGAAAATTCCTGTGAATGTGTTTTAAAGTTTTATGATAATACATATTGCTGACCTACTGTAGATGTTTGACATCTAGCATGTACAGTAAATTGAAAATGCACCCATCTTTTCCTTAACTTCCTCTCTTAATCTCTTAGCCCCTGTCTTAATTTCCTTTTCCCTTGTCACGTCTGCTCTTCTGTCATTTTTCTTACTCCTCTCCCCTCCCTCTCTTCCTTTATCCTCCTCCCAGCCTGTGTATCTCTTCGTGCTCCGTTGCCCTTTATGACCTGTACTCCATGCTTATTAAACAAGGTGCCTGTGCCATTAAGAGTGGAAAATTAGCCCTAATGGCAACGCCGGTGGCAGCGCTCGCTGCCTCAATGCCATTTCGCACTTATGGGCAACGCTACATTAGCACCCTAATTCGAGTGGCCTTGCACCGCTGCCTCTGAAAATATTTTCATAATTTTCCTCTCCCTCTACTAACCCTCCGCCATCTCCTGATTGGTGGGGAAGGTTGTGCTGGATTGTCAGATAGTCAGATCCTCTCAGAAGCATTTGGCCTGAGGTGGGGAAAAAAAGGTTAAACCAAGGTAAAGCTACTTTATCAAGATAAGTCTATCAAGGGGACACACTGTGCCTCTTTTGTTTTTAACCTCCCATGTCCCATAGGGAAAGGGCCTCCATAAATCATGTGAAAGTGGTCGTGGTGGGAGTCTGATGGAGGGATTTGAAGGGGCACCGAGAGTTGAAGGTTCCCTATGATGGCAAATTGATTTATCTTGTAGTCACTCATGCTTTGGAGGACAAATCAGTGAGGACAACAGAACAACTCTAGGACTCTTGGACTGGATCATTATGGGAATCTTCCTGTGCCTCCTGAGGACATCGTCTCTTAATCTCTGAGGCAATGACAGATACATTTCAGGGGTGAGCCTTTGGCTCATTGAATCTCAAACTACTTTTTACAATGAAATATATTTTTTTCTTTACACATGAGCATGCACTAGAGAAAATTTAAAGAAATTCAACAAATGGCCATAAATATCATATGTTTATGTTCAAGCTCTCTAGACAAACAAAGCTCTCTAGAGGCTGCAGGAATTTTAACTGCTGTATGTCGAATGCAAAGGTATTATAGAGCCACAAAGGCTGCATGGGAAGGAGCCAGGAGGTCAGGGTGGTTGGATGGGTCAATAAATCATGGACATTGACAGGGGAGACCATGGTTTCCTTCCCATCGCCTGACAGTTAACATGGTTTTTTTTACCCATGACCATAATTGTTCCCCAATCTTAACCACGTGGTTATTTTGAAAAAGGTCCCCTGATCTTAACGAAGTAGTAATTCTAACCCAAACCATCTTGATCTTGAACAAAGTAGTTTTTGCTTGTTTGCTTAAAAGGGAAAATTCACCACCTGCAAAGTGGCTGTCCACTCATTGGCATCCAACAAAAATGACCCACGCTGACACTGATTGCAGCAGAATGATTCAGTTTCTGTTGCCATTTTGGGGCAATTTGAGCAAAAGCACCACCAGCTCAGATTCAGGATGGTCCCTGCTGGCCATATCCTCCTGCATGGCTAAAGCAGCCGCAGACTCTGTCTCTCTTGCATTTCTTCGTCTGTGTACTCTGGCTAGAATAAATACAACTGAATATCCAAGTCAGCCAAAACACCCCTGTAAATGTATCCTCGTCCATAACATCCTCTGCACTCATATGTTGGGATGCCATTTTCGCTGATGGCAACGTAGCTAGATTACAAGCTAAGGGAACACGTTTTGTTTTTGAGGGCAGCATGCCCCCTGGCTCCCCACAGGCTGAGACTAGAGCTCCAAGCTGGAACAGCCTGTAGTTCTTCCGTGCCTCCATCTACGTCACTATGACCGCAGTGGTGCCAGAAGAACAACCATTTTTGCCGCAAGAGAAAACAGCTTTCTCTGCCAATATAGCATTCACTAAGGGATGTATTTCCTCAAGTGACTCAATACACACATGGCAGGTGGTAATTTTTTCCATTAAAGCTTACCTTACTTATTTTAAACTTACTGTAACAGTTTCAGATGACACTGACAGATGGCGTTGTCCTGCTAATATGGGTGTCAGATTAGAAAACACAGATGTTGATCTGGAGGGCAGTTACAAAGGATGTGTTTTGTTGTTAAACTTGGTACCTCATTCTATCATATCGTACACATGCTTAGCTGCCATCAAATGTGATTGCCACCCAGTACACTGGGAACTGGGAACTAACTGGTATGTATGTGGAATTGTTCAGTTAAAGGGGATGTGATGTTTGCCTGGTGTTGTCGTGTACAGGTAGCCTGGTCAGGCATTTTAAAAGAAGGTTTGTACCTTTTTGTTTTGTACTCTCCATGTATTTTGATCTCATTTCACTGCAGTCACGCAGAGCGTGGAGAGACTGTCGGCTCCTGGTGAACAGCTCCTACAGCTTGATTGAATTGTGTTGCTTAATTCTGTTTGCAATGTATTAGATGAGTGTATCACTGCTTGCAGGTAAAGTACTGTGGCACATTAATTAAAGTTAATAGGCAGCTAAGGGAGAGGGATGTGGAGGCTTCTGTCAAACAAACATGGCATTGAGGTTGCGTGAAAAGTGTTGAGGGCAAACTGTATTTCTCTGCTTTGCTTTGCTTCACATACAGACACACACTGAGACATTGGCCCAGAGACACAGAGCAGGAGGTTGAAAGTGGGCAGAAGTTGAGAAATGAGTCATGTAGTGCCAGCGGCTCTTTGTGCATGTGTGAGTATGTTCTGTATGTGCGAGAATTTAGCATTGGCGAGCGTGGGAGTGTCAGTTTGTGGAACTGTTTTTGAAATCATCGTCTGAACAATATGTGAATTAATGTTTTGTTTTCTCTCTTGCTTTCCATAATTTTGAGTAAAAGACACAGCAGACTTCTAACATGAAAGGATCATACCAGTGGCGGCTGATAGTAACGATAAACCCTTGTGAAAGGTTGTGTGTGTGTTTTTTGTGCATGTGCAAATACATATCTGCTGCAGCATGGTTTTTAGTGGGAGATCAGTGGGAGTCTATTTTCACTTATCTCTTCACTCTTGAATGAAATACAAACATCTACATTCAGTGATGTGTACATGAAGGATGATCTGCAATAAGCACCTTTATAAAGAAGTACTGTCTACTATGTACTACAGCTCCTAAACATGATATTCTATGTTGATGTGTAAGTATAGACTTTAAATTTGTAATATTGCTAATCTGTAATGAGACCTTGTTGGCAAACACAAGCCAAGTGCGTTGTTAGATAATCAACCTAAGAAAAAAGCAATAAGCAGAAAGGATTAAAATGATTATGTGAATTAAAAGACATAAAGCTACTTTTTGCATCAAAAACATGACTCTCAATGCCTGAAAGACGGATCATAAATGCTACAACAAGTTTCAACTCAATCCATGCCTTCTGATTGATTATAATTTATCATATAATGATAATGCAACTGTTAAATAGTTTCTACTATAGTGGTGGGTACTGCAATTTACAAAATAAATGGGGTAAATGGGCTAAGAAGTCAAGTATGACTTTTTAACACATTACAGTTTAACTGTAAAGTGACGGGTCATCAAATATTTGCTTGTAAAGCCTTACAATTTTCTAGGACATCGTGTTTTTCAACAAGTAGAGCGTGTCTTTAAATATTGCCTGATGAATTTCTGGAAGCAGATTTTTTAGCAAAATGGATATGTAGCTCTATACACACTGTATGCATCTAAAATGTATATTTCTAGTGTATATTTGTGGCCAAAGGTGTGGATTGACCACAAGTTCACTGTGTCTAAAAATGCAAATTTTCTCAGTTATATTTACAAAGCATTATGTAGCCAGGGAATTGCATTTACACATTTGCTTTATTTCTCTCTACCTCCACATCTATAATGAACAACTCTCCGCACATGGAGGGCTCGCTCCTCCAATCTGACTTTCGGTGACACCATGGTGCTCTACAACATGCAGCCTCTCTTTTGCATGCCATGAAATATTCATAGGGCCTCCACAGGGCACAGAGTACAGTATATTTGAGCTGCTAATTGTTCTATGGGTGGACCCCAGGGTGCTGTCATCTGACTCAAAAAAGCACTCTTGATACCATAAAGGCAAGCAGCTCCCATCATTGTGCTTGTTTTTTTTACTTTTTTACATTCATCCTTCAGTCAATAGGGTTACTGCTGTATATTCCTGGCACCCTGCATTCCTCAATATACTCAAAAAAGTAACAACTAGAGATTGACCAATAGTAGATTTTTGAGGCCAATTACAAAACCGATATTTAACCGAGTTAAAGAAATATATATTTGGCAAATACTACTTTTTTTAAACATTAATGAATAAGATAAACATTTTCCTATGCATGATCCAATGTATTTGATTTAGACTTTCCCATACTAATCAATCAACACAATAAGTATTTTTATTATGTTGGTCTATTCTGTACACGCTATTGCATGCCTGTCTGTTCTGAGAGGGGGAACCATTCTCTATGGCTTTTCCTGAGGTTTCTTCCATTTCTTGCCCATTAAAAGTCTTTTTTGGGGAGTTTTTCCTTATGCGAATTGAGCGTCTAAGGACAGAGATGTTGTATGCTGTCCAGATTGTGAAGCCCCCTAAGGCACATTTGTGATTTGTGATATTGGGCTATATAAATAAGGGCAGACCAACGTTGCAATGATCTCAAGTGGAAAACGTGTCTGTACGCAGAGTCATTGACAAGCAGGGTGGAAGATGCTGACATCGGAGAAAGAATCAGCTGTTTAAGAGGATGTAGGGCACTGGGAGCATGCCTTTATGCAGGACTGGATGCCTCTCCCTAACTCTTACCAAGTAGTTTTGGTTGCCTGAAAATAATTATAACCATACAATAGTTGCAATGCACAGATACTGTAGGAACAATCTATCATTCCTCTATTGTTAAACATGACATTTCTTATTTATAACGTGTTCAAATCTATTTAATTCTTTCTAAGATTTCAAAAGATTGATGCATGCATGTTCTTTGGCACACACAAATAGATAGATGGCATGCAGGTGGTGTGTTTTCCCTCTTGACTGCCTCAATCAATTCTTTATTATCCTCAGCAATTAGGGTACCTCACAATAATCAATGATTCCAATAAGCCTCTCTCTGGGTTTAGTTAGAAGGTCGGTCTACTGTATCTTTCTGCTTCTCTCTATTCAATATAAAGTACACTTTTGATTTTCATGAGTTTAAATACCAACTCACAACAAAACACTGGATTAAATATGATTTGCCAGTAGCAATAATTAAGTTTGTCACTGTCAGTTTAGTCCATTCTTTGTTGTTTTAGTCAAGTTTGCATGCACGCAGGCATGTATGTTATGTGCACTCATAAACGCTCACCCTCACACATAAACAAATGCATTGCCTGATCCATTTTATGAGTTAATAATCAGAAAATGTCACCAGTGTGAGTAAATGTCTCTCCTCACTCTGTGGATTGCATTGCAAACCCATCTCTTAAAAGCCACATATTTCCCCACAGGGAGTCATGAAACTGTTCAAGAGGGAGGAAAGATGGTTCACATGCAGATGTAGCCATCTTACTTTATTTCAGTATTATCATTTCTATTATTGCGTATATGCAGGTGGAAACACCTGCTACCAATCATTTCTTTTTTTATGTTTTGTAAGCTTCACTTCAAGTCCATATTTATCTCAATACTGATACTATAAGAGCTGACTACAAACAAGATGTAATCTATAAGTGAGTGGGCTATGTTTGTGTGCTTGAAAAACACTGCGGTGACCTTTGACCTCGGTTGATTTTCTTGGTATGAAAAAATATAGAATAAAAGATGTTCATGCCCAGCGGCTACACCAAGCCCAGTCAGTGTCACAATGCAAACAATGGTTCATTGTGCTCAAGATGAAGAAAACCTTACTGAAAAATCACATCACATTGCACTGTGCAGAGTTGTCTTTTATTGCTTTTCTGACTTAAAGTCTAAAAAGCTGTCATACTGTGTTATATTTAATGCGGCTGCAACTAACTTTTTTTCATTATCGATTAATCTGCTGATTGATCAATTAGTCAATTTGTTTTTAGTCTCTAAAAAAGCAGAAAATCGCAGGTTCACAGAGCCCATGGCGTCATCTTCAAACGTATTTTTTTGTCCAATCAACAGTGTATCAAGATATAAAACAGAGAAAATAAGAAAATCATCACATTCAAGGAGTGCAAACAAACACATCTTGGGCATTTCTGCTTGAGAATTTTTTTTGGATCGATTGATCAATTCATCGTTTAATCTCTAATAGTAAACACGTTGTCGTGGCAAATAATCTGCTCTGCTCAGTGTACCAAGAGTGCCAAATCTGCTAACCTTTTAGCTGCAGGTGGGAGTTACATGCTGTGCCACACTAAAAAGAGAAACACTGGCAATCCACCAGAGTAAATTAATAATCCCTCCCTACTGTTCCACTTCTTGAGGGCAGTGGAAGTTAGGCTGCAGTGTTTCTGCTCTACCCAGTCTTCTTCTCCACCTTCTCTTTGAAGACTCCATTGTTCCCGCACTTCAAGACGTCTCTGATCCTTTCAAGTGATGCCTCCTTGATTACACAGGATAAATACTTGGCAAGTGTTTTTTTTATTTTCTCATTCCCCCAAGGCAGGTAGACAAACTTTGGTCATTACCATAATAAGGTAAATCAGACTGTAAAGTGTTGCATTGCTTCAGCAGTAGCCCTGAAGAAAACTGCTGACAGAGGCGTAACTCGCTGGCAGATCTTCAGGGGGAGAAAGCTTGTTTGTAATTGCCTCAGCTGCAATACAGTTCCCTCTTTGAAATATAGACTCCACTTGACTTCTGTAAGTAGAGTCGATCCGTGCAGTTTGGTACTTTGATGAGAAAGTGGTTGGTAAGTGGGGTGTGTACACTCCTTCTGTAGAGCCCTGAAGAGGATAGTTGAGCAAAAATATAGAAGAAGGGAGATACAGAATTTAGAAACAGTGAAGATAAGCTAGGATAAACCTACTATCGTCCATTCATACCTGTACATGGTTGTTTGGTTGGGGTTAAAACAGAAATACGCCCTGCCCTTTGTAACGACACATAGAAGCGTTTTCTGATCCGACATGAGTCACGTGACTATCAGCAGGGCGTCTATGACAACTTGTTAGGTTTAGGGAAAGTGTTAGTTGAGTTAAAGCAAGGAATACTTTATTGTTTGGGTTAAATGTGCAACTGTTAAGGTTAGGGGAACTTCGTCGTCATGGTTTAATAAACATGTGGTATATGTCTTGAGGCACTTGTTGATATGACATATGCTGTCATTTTTCTTGGGAGGATAGATTGTTAAAAACTGAAAAAATAATGCTTTTTATTGTAAATAGCCACTGAGTTGCCAGTTTACTAGTCTGTCCTCATTGATATAAGCGGAGTGAAGAACATATTAAAAAAACACCTTTATTGTAAAAGGCAATACAGTTCAACACCACAGCTACAGTTTGCACCGGATTTATCATTACGTCGTGTGGTGTGGCGTTTGAGTATGTCTATTTTAAATGTGTCTATTTGTATTTGCATGTAATGGATCATCCACATTTCTTAGTGTTGCCTATTGATTAACTATTCTATAACTATACTTCAGCTACATTAACGTTAAAATATCACAATCCCAAAAATGATGATGATGATTACTATTGTGTTCCTTGTTTTAAAATATTGTTGCATACCGGACAAGGTGAACGCGATCTATAACAAAACATAAAGACTTTAAAATCACTTTGTTACATTTACTAACTGCATTTAATAACTTGCATAATAACTGCAAGATAATTAGCATAATTACATTTATTTTACATAATGTCAAACTGTTCTGATCCTTTACTGACAACAGCAAAGTCTCAGGTGCAGCAAGTCCATGCCAGTCTGGCTTTCGTGCAGACCCAACCAGTGATATTCGGATAGTAATACCTCCAGAGAAAAGGACAAATTTCACCCCATACCACGCACTGTTAAACTGCACTGCTATTCCCTCTTTCAGACCGCACTTTGCAGACCACTCAGGGTTCTGACTCTTAACATCCTGCTGATGGAGGGAAAGTGATCCAGGTCTGACTGCGGGCAGCTTGGCCACTGAGCCGAGGATGATGACTCACATCTTTTTCTGAGCCTCCCAGAAGCGGTTCAATACCTGTACTTCCTCAACATTTCAAAAGCTGTGGTCGACCTCCTGCAGCCCCGTTTGGCCGTGTCGAGGAAAGGGTTCATACGATGTTGGATATGGCTGTAAATGATGACGACAAATGGATGTGAGACTTGTTCAAAAGTCTGACAACAAGAGATCTATGAAAAGAAAGGAAGCCCTGATGCCCTTGTCAATAGTATTCTCTCTATTCTGTGTGTTGGTTGTGATTTGTCACATTAGCAATGCATCTCTTAACTACACAGTTTGAACATTTACTATAATAATAAATACATTAAGAAAACACAATTACCAGTAATGTTTCACAGTGAAGGAGAAAACATGGAGGAACACCCAACACAAAATGTAAGCACTGTATGTCTTTGTGTAATGTCGTAAGTGATAACACCGTAAAAAGACTTTTCCTTTTTCAGACTTAATACTGCTGTAGAAAGAGGTTTTCCAGGAGAGACTTTACACATTTCTGACCTCTTGCACATCGATTTCAAATAGTGCTTACAGGGGGGAGCAAAGTCAAAAGCTGAATACCACTTTCTATTTCTCTTCTTTACAGTGTATCCGTGGCCAATTTGAATTACCTTCACCTTTTTAGATTGAGTGGATGGATACATGGCAAATTATTATATATGTTCAGTTTACAAAATTGACACTCCAAGTTAGTAATTATGGAAATTGATGTCTAAATGAATGTAATTAGTACCAAGTATGTTGTGTCTAACTTTAAGGCTTAGAGACTTCCACAGATGTTAGTGACTGAAAGCCATCAAAGACAAGTGAATGTAATATTCCCATTGTCTACAAAGTGTGTTCCCAGTATTAAAAAAATCCTAATTTCCAGTATGCATTTTTGACCCAATCATACTATTGGTGAAACTCTGTTATTTTCCTAAATTAACATTTTTAGCTTGGATTGTTACACCTGTAAAGCTGTATTAATTGTTTTTTTGTTTTTTTTACCCTTTCAAAGCAGCGCAACAGTCTGTAAACACAACATATTTTCTCCTTATAAATTTGATCTGGCTAACACATTAGCAAACAGCCTATGTGCACATCCAGTCAACAAAGAGCTTTTAGCTTTTAGTCTTTGGTCTCTTTCGACCCATGAGGGAAATACCTGGCTCTTTTGCTGTTAAATGCTCCACTATAGCATGTTTACTAGCTAGTCACTGGAGTGAGATTGAACCAGTAGAGTACTGTAAATCAGCGGACTGTACACCCAAAACAATTGAAGTTGAAAGAGTTGAAGCGAGTTGCAGACATGGGTAATTACTTTGTGACATTGTCACCTTTCACATTAATTCAATTTTTATTTTGTTTTATTTATATAGCGCCATATCATAACAAAGTTATCTCAGGTCACTTACACAACGTTCACCTGTAGTTAGACTACATGCTTTACTACCATCATAGCTGTTTTTGATGAGTTGTTTTTAGTAGAGCATTAAATATATTTTTTAAATAATAATGTAAGCCCATATAATATTTCAAGGTTCTGTGCATTCTGAAATTGAGTGCAGTATACTCTGAATTGCAAACACAGGTAATGGTTTTGCTCTTAGTGACAACTGACTGAATGATTCTTTAAAATAGTCTATGGATTAGCATTATGCTGGAGTTTGTATAATTATAGCAAAACAGACCTATACTCCCTCAACCTCCTCTTCATTGCAGTGAGCGAGTGAGAGAGAGAGACAGAAACTAATCAGATTTATCGCAGGGTAGCTTTATAATTATTTACTCCATTAGCCATTAGTGGTCGACACAAAGTGCACTGGCTCGCAAAATTAGAATCCTTATCTGAATTTTCCAGAACCTTCACTGTATTCTGAAAGAATGTATAAAAGCAATGGGATGTGCCCTAACCAGGAAGCACCGGGTACACAAGGACACTTTGAGGACGAATCAGTATGTGGCAACGAGATGTTTTTGCAGAGCTGTGGGAGATTCCAGAGGAACTGTACTGATTTCCTCGAGGGGATCAAAACCCTAATTTGCATTGAAACCATCACACCTAAACTCCCATTTACTCAATGTTGGAGATCTTGTTCAAGTCAATATTTCAATATTTTTCAATATTGTATTTTTGTCTTTAGTGTGAATATCATTAGGTTGATTCTACTCTCTAGAAAAAAAAACACTTGCTTGCCAATACTATGCCAATTACTATGCCAAGGTCTCATAGTAAGTATATTAACTTTCTATCTTCAGTGCATAGCAAGCATACCAAGGCTTTACAGATTTACATACCTCTAAAAATAAATGCTGATTCCCAGCATGCAGTCATATCACTGATATTATATGACAAATATTTCAGTCATTTCAAACTGCAAAAGGCAGGACAGTTTAATGCAGGTGGGAATCTGCTTTC
The DNA here is from genome assembly GCA_036024295.1 of Nannoperca obscura. NCBI lineage: Eukaryota > Metazoa > Chordata > Actinopteri > Centrarchiformes > Percichthyidae > Nannoperca > Nannoperca obscura. Next base: position 7,143 of record JAVQJL010020340.1, on the reverse strand, counting down.
TATTTGATATACATTTTATATTTGGGTCTTGCAGGGTGATCTATAATAGGAGACATGGCTTTGTATATTTGCACTGACCCATTTATCAGGTTATGGTGATATGTTGTAAGGTCAGAGTTGACCGATATATTTAACTGCAGCATAATAAACAATTGATACAAGATGTATTGATTTTCTTTCGTCAGCCTTGTCACTGTCCATTTAAATATTTTAGCACAAGAGATGATGAACACTATAGGCAGGACAGAGCATGAACATTCAAATCCAGAGGCAGAAGGTTAGGGTTTGAGCCCAAAAGAAATAATCCCAGACCTTCTATTGATTTCCATCGACCCCCTCTGGGACCTCAGTAGGATTTTGACCTTTCCACTTCAGTGTGAGGATAATTGGGGTAGGGTCTGTGGCAGTTTAACAGAGTACAGCATCCAGTTTGATCTACAGTGTATGCAAAGTACCGTATCCTACATGACACCTTTTTTATTGTTTTCAGATGCTGCAGGAAAGGGGGAAATATATAAAGGACAAAGCACACACGTTTACTCTCTGAGGTTCTTCTAGTTTCAAAAGATACATTAAAGACTGACAAGAATTCAGGAATAATTGGTGAGAAAAGATTTTTCAACAACTGCTTAAAATTACACAGGTGTGTAAGAGGAAAAAGTTATCTTTGCATCTCCAAGAACAAATAACAGTCTCATAGTCTTCCTGTAGGTATAGTAGAAGGAAATGGTACAGAAGGGCAATACAACAGAGACATAAGGACCTCCAGTTCTCAATGAGACACCAACACCCTGACAGAACTTACACTCTACGTCTCTTCCTTTGCCTCTGCCAACCCAGGGAAACTTCAAGTGCCTCATCGGCTCAAAGTCTCAAGTGCAGTTGTAGTGGGATAGTGCAATCTTCTGCAATTTCTGAATCATATTGCAGTTTACAGACCGTCTCTGCAGTGGCTGCCTTTACACTTAGAATAAGTGAGCAGACTGGAGTTCACATTAAAGGTTGAAATGTTTCATGGCTGTTATAATGAGAGAACTTGTGGTTACACAGGGATCCATGTGACACTATTAAAAGCTTTAACTTTCAAATATGAGAAATCTTTCCTTTTTTTTTAAAAACATTAAAGGTTTACTGGATGTGAAATAGATTCCACTGTGGCTTGCAAAAATCACACTAACACTATCCATGGGGTCAGTGGCGTATGGGTCCAGAAGGTATGAAAGATATTAAATTAATATTAAAATTGCATGTGTCAGGGCATCCAGCTAATTGGAGTCAGTTCACACCAGTCAAATGCTTTAATGCTAAAACTGATTGTTGCCTCAACCAGACACAAAAGGATGCATTCAACTTCTGAAGCAACTCACTGAAACCCCCCTACAGTACGTCTCTTAAATGTTAATCTGTGAAGGAGTATTGAACATGAAACTGTTGGCAAGAAGTATTTTCATTGTAGAGAAATACCATTTCTATTTTAAGACTATTGAGGCACAAAATGAATGATCACAAAAAAGGCTACATCTTTGACTTTCTGCCTATTTATAAGACTCACTCTAATAACTTGAAAAATACAGTATACTTGTAAGCAATCAAACCCAAGGTTAGATGAGAAGACCAATACAAATTCACCTCTGTGCATCCACAATGTTTGGCTCCCTTAAGACCAGAATCTACAAGAAAACGTTGAGATTTATATTCCTACACATAATAAAAAGTAACCTCTAGAATAGTTTTTTTATAAAGATACTATTATATTATTATATTATAAAACATATTTAAGTCATCTGCACGGTCAATCTAAAATGTTAAATGTTGAACGTGTATTTTCTTACTTTATTTTTCTTAATAAATGGTGTAACAGTTGCTACTTTAATGACACTCTGAAATATCTGGCTAATTACTCCGTTAATTTGTTAAAGTTGTAATCCTTGAGATTTCAGTTCTGGTTGATTTGGCGACACCTATGGTCACAGCAAGTGTGGTTTAAAACTACAGCAAACATTCTTTGAACAGCTACTTTTTCAGAGGATAAAGATTTAAGTTGCTTTACAAGAAAATCCACCCCATGTTCTGCCAATTGAACGTTTTAATGGGAATCAAAGGCAGAAGGTTGTTAGGTTTGCATTAGCAGTAACTTAATACAGCTCTGACACAGAGTAAAGAGAGTGAATAGTAAACAGTGAAGCTGGAATCAATTAGATTAAATTTAAAAAGGTAATGCTGGATTTGCTCGTTTCATGTGAATGGCTCATGTGTGCATATTTGGCTTGTTGAATCCAGCACAGGAATGGCGGACTCCGCCACCATCAATGACATTACTCCATGCAGTAGTGAGGTTATTACATGAATGGATATTTCTTTATTCCAACCATAAATAGTATCAAAAACACGGTTGGATTTCATGAAAATCTTAAGGATTATACATTTAAATTTCTAATTTGTAAGTGTTTCTGTGGAGCACGTTATATATGCCTGCAAACAAAATGTATCCTTTCCAATGGAAAGTCTCCTTCTGTTCAGAAAGTCTGTAATAGTGTAAGATTGAACCACCACATTACATGGAGAGCATGAAGGAGAGTGAGACTAAGCATATAGCAATTGCCTATCAAGATGTTATTGAATTGCCTATAAAGCGTAAAATTGACACCAAGACACACGGACGCTATCGAGCACACGAGCGCCCTGTCAGTGAAACCTCCGCAGCCCAGGGTCGGTTACATCAGCATGGTTTTCACATACATTATGTTTGAATGTGATTCATATCCTCACATTATAAAGGTTCCATGTCTTAACCATTACGCTTGCCTCTCTTGAAATATCTCTGTCTTGCATGGTGGATTTTATTCTCTTCATTGCTACGGTGTTGTCACCTAAAGTGAAATGAGACCGTTTACTAAATTCTGACTCGGGTTCTTTTTCAGAAAGCACTTTTGAAACAGCCTTTGTGGATGTTTGCTGTGTTTCTCTGCCAATCACTTGAGGCAGAAAAAAGAGGCACACAGAGTGCAGCTCATGTAAAAAGGGAAAGGGTCTGTGTTGACCTTAACACATGGCACCCACAAAGACGTATAAACACTTTGGCTAAATTAAGGTTGGATAGGCATTAAATGGGAACACAGTAAGCCCTCCTCCACCTCGGTATCCCTCTAAGCAATGCTGCATCTGGTGTGTGTGTTCCTCAGTTACTGATCCATACCCACAAACACACTCACTTGTGCTTGCATGACATACTGCGCACACACACATATAAATGCATACATTACGCCCCATATCTCACTTTCACACATTAGCAAACATAACAGCTACCTCTCCTTTTATTTCTGCTCAGTTTGGGGGCCAGTGGTTCAATTTATAAAACAAAAAGGTTCCCACTTCCCTACTGTATTGTACCCACACCTCATCCTGAAGCCAGATGTATAAAAAAGGTGCAGATGTTAGACTATGTATACATAGTCCTGGTTGTTGATTAAGGGTGTGTCTGTTTATGGCAAACTGTAGGAGTGGAAGTCAGGCTTGTACACATTATTTTATTCCATTATGACCATTTTTTGTAGATGTATGTGAATGTTTCCTACTGTTTCAGCAGACAGAGAGGACATACAAAATCTTGTATATACATATCTTCACAAGCTTGTTATAGAGGACACAGTGTCAAACTCTACAACCTTAAGACTTTAACCTCTAAAGTGCTGTGTTCCCCCGGGGTTAGATCTCTTTAGTGACCACTTAACCTCCCTCTTGTCCTCTGGAACCACCCAAGAAATTTCAGAGACTGTGCTGACACTCACCCAGACACTCCTTTAGACTTTCCACTAACCTTTTCAGACCAAAAATGAAGACGAAACAAAGACTGTGCTTTAAATGATGGCGATAGCAGATGCACAAAAACCCCTCTCCCAAACTGTTGAAGATGATCAGATAGAAAAAGCTCATGTAGTAGATTCATGTAGTTTACTTTTTCATGGCATGTGCATTTTATTAAACTTCTCTTGTTTAGACACTTTGTGGAGTTAGTAAATATTAAGTTTTTTGTTAACTGTAGCAATTGTTTGTGATGGCAGGCGAAGATGTGGTTTACTTCGATACTGCAGTTTAGAAACACTTTTTTAACTATCTTTTCATCATCCCCTTCAAAATCCATGGCACTTTCTTCTTTCTTCTTCAGAGACGCTTGCTCTCTCAAAGGTATACTTTTATTTCAGAATCCATCATTACTCTCTACATCCTCTCTTCAAAGTTGCTCACCCTCTTCTGTCATGCCAGATTTCTGTAGATGTTTGTATTATTTAGAAAGCAAAAATGCAACCATTTGAAAGGTAGCTATTGCTTGGTTTCCTCCATCTGCACACAAAAGACTTGGATATCAATGTGTCCCACACAGCTCCTAGCAAGGAGTCAATTATCCCGAGATTGCACCATTTTCCCTCACACCTAGCTGCATATTGTACATCCACACCTTTCACTCCCCTGTTGTCACACAACAGTTTGAATATTCATACAGTTTCAATGCAGCAGAAGAATGAGTGTCTGTCCTCAGTAGGTACCATTGTGCAAAATATGGGGGGGGGGGGGGGGGGGGTGGCTCATGGACTCATGTCTTAATAATGCTTTTCTTTCACTTCAATCTGGAATTTGGCATAATTTCTTCATTTTTTTGTACACACCTCAGTTAAACGGCTAATACTGGAGATTTTTGACATTTTCAATGATGGTTTATAGGAGCAAGTATGTAAAGAAGTTACCCAAATCTACTCTATGCAAAATAAATATACATACCATATGCCAAGTACACTTTCACACAAAGGAAGTTTGATTGAATAGATTTTTTTATCAAATATTTAAACATCCCCATTATACTTCATGTAATCTTCCCAGTGCCAAAGACAATGTCAGTGACTATTACAATGTGCCGCTGTATATTTATTTTTCTTCTACATAAAAATGAAAAGAATAAAAATTCCCTTAGGCCTTCGCTCAATCAAATATCTGGCATTCAATACTTTCATTTCATATCTCCCTGAAGCCCACACATCCATATAATACCTTCATCTCACACAACACAGTCTCATTATTTATACAGTTCCTGTCTGGGAAAGAATATTGGAGATCGGAGTAAATAAGCCACGCAGTGTTTGTCTAGAGGCGGGCAGCATATGAGCATTTACTTTAAAATGCCTCTATGGAGGACAACTGCCAGGAAGCAAAAGTTAATCCGTAATGGCCTTCATAACAGGAAACTCATCCCTGACACATGCACTTTACACTGTGGAGGACAGTCCTCGTGGCCATCACACAACAGTTCTGCATATTGGTGACATTTCTAGACATTAAATACATGTTGGGTTTCAGGTGTGATGATGATCATCGCTGTCAAATACAACACATTGAAGAAAAGTTCATTACTCCTGTTAAAATGTTCACGTTACGTCTGTTTTCAACTGTTTGAGTGGTGTGCAAAATATTACATGTAGTGTTCTTACTATAAAGTATGAAGACCACAACAGAACACTAAAAACAATTTGGTTGCACAGATTCTGCAGAAGACAGGCTGGCTGCTGTTCCCTCGCTGCGGCTGCTGTTGAAGCCACTCTGGGGTTTTATGCAGAAAGAAGCTCTTCATTGTGTGTCGTCTCCGTCGTCTGTTGGAAGGCTTTGATTTGAATTGTTCCTCATTAGTGCTTCTGTGTGGTGGAAGATTGTGTTGACTATGAAATATTCAACAGTGCCAATGCGAAAACAGTGTCCTCAGTGAGCAGTTTATCTTTGGATCTAAACAAGTTTCGGGGCATATTTCACTGTTTACTTTGGAGCATTTAAAGTCTGTGTGTGTTGTTATGTTTTGGGTGATCTCATAAAGCAAGCTGCTCTCTGAGGGCGTGAATGAGCCAAAGTGAATGCTGACTTCAATTTGTAAAGGCTTCAATACATCAAGAAAGCCAAGATCCCGCTGCACTGTCAAATCTGACTGAGTCAAAGAATTACACTAAAATGACAAATGTCTCTCACATCTGATCATAAATGTTTTCAGTTGCAGACATTTTTGTGTCTAATTAAGAAAATGTGCTGTATATGATCTGAGGAAATAAAGACTTTTTTTTAAAGCAACACATTCAAACCACACCTTTGCTGATATATTCATATAGTATAAAAGCTGAGAAAAAGAAAGCTCCAACATACAACCAATACATGCCCAATCTGATACTGAGAAAAAGAAGATAACTGTATTTCATTATTAAAATAGGGCAATACATGCCATGTAAATGGCCAAGAGAATTCATCCAAATGACATTTCCTTGTTTGAATTCCAAAGGCGGCTCTGTGTAAGCAGAATTATCTTGTATTGGCCAATATTAATGTTTTATTAGCCGCCTAAGCTTTGTTCTGACTATGAATGGACATTATCATGTCATATAAAAAGAATCACTGCTAAGCCCAGAATGAAGTTAGTACCATTGGTATTCAGCTTGTTAAGCTCATATTCTCTTTTAAATCAGTCTTTGGATTCCCAGTTTCCTTATTCTGAAAAGTAATTTTCATATTAATGGATAGAAACTGCACAAAATAGCTGGAGACTGTATATGTATCTTGGCTTTTAGAATGAATCTGATTATAATATGGAGTTATCATATTCCGGTCTGTGGTGGTAATCTGGAAATGAAGAGTCTCTGAATCACCAAAGTGTTTTGAGTATTTATTAAGCTTTCTGCAGAAAGGTCCCGTGGATGTGCACTCAAGGGGTGTCACAGTCAAGAAGGGCCAGGAAGAACCTGGTTACACTGTCTTTATAGGAAGCCAAGTATGTGAAGGTAGCAAAGCCAAAACAACTCAGTAGTCAGATAAGGAATTCCATAACAGAATGAAATCTCGAGGGTGAGCGAGGACAGACAGAAGGACAGTCTCATGGCAAGAATGCTAAAGAGACAAAGATGAAGTCATCATGATACAGATTAATATGGATAGAGAGTAAATTTCCATCATCACATTAGACTCAGTAATCTAAATTAACATAACTTCTTAGTACCTTATCACCCTACTAGAGCACTGCGCTCTCAGAATGCAGGGTTCCTTGTGGTTCCTAGAGTCTTTAAAAGTAGAATGGGAGCTAGAGCTTTCAGCTATCAAGCTCCTCTTATGTGGAACCAG
>JAVQJL010020336.1:0-15780 GCA_036024295.1 Nannoperca obscura | reverse complement strand
CCCCCCCCCCCCCCCCCCCCCCCCCCCCCCCCCTGCAGCTTGTCTCGTCAATGTGAATAATTACACAGAAATTTGAGCAGACCAAATTTAATGTGTGTACGACTAATCCGTTCATTTCCACTAGAGTGTAGAAATTATGGTTCTTAGACGACACTAAAACAAATGTGCAGCACAGAGAGTGCAGAACATTTGAAGGGAAGCAGCTCACAGAAATTTCCCACTTCTTTCTGTTACTATGAAGTTAACCTTGGCTGAAATAATTGAGGGTGTGCATGTGTTTTGACCAGTCATTTTGATCAAACAACTGGAGTACTTTATTGTTTCCTAATGAGGAAAGACGTGCGTGGATGCTATCAAAAGGCCAAGATATTTACTGGAATCTGTTGTTGATTAGGGGGATGGCATCTCAAAGGCTGCAAATCAGTCCCTTTGTTTTGCTTTTCAAAGAGACTAAAGGAAGAGGATTAAAGTCATTTCTAGACCCCCGGGCAAAATCTTAAACAAGGTTCAGGGAATTAATCAGTGTTTTGCCAAGACAGGGTTGTATCCTTGGAAAAAGAGATTATTTTATCAAGGAGAACTGCATTGTTCATTAAATAATATGTTTCTAATGCTGATGTTTTGCTTGCCTTGTTAAAACCCAATTAATGCCTGAGCTAACTGTACAGGGAGTGTTAACAAACCTACATTTAGTTGTGTTTAAATAAAATAAAATAAGAGATGATGCGAATTAGCATTTCAGCTTTCTGTCATTAACATAACAATATGGGCAGGAATATATATTTTTTCCCACTGCTCATGGGAAAATACTTAATAATTTGACAGTTTGACATGGAAGCCCTGACAAAAGTGAGCCACAGCAGTCAAATATCAAAGATATTATACCAAAGAAAGCTGATAGCCTAAAGTTGTCAGCAGCAGCATTAGAAGTCTCTGCCAACAGATCAGATGTAAGTACAATCATAACATTTCAACTGGTCAAGTTGTCACAGCTGACTATTATCTGTCTGTCAGACCCTCCACATTTCCCTCGTGATGCAGTTAAAGACATTCACCTGTAGTAAGTGTGATAATTTGTCCAAAAACAAATTGTCTGTTACTAAAAAGACTAAGGGTTATGCTTGTTAAGAACCAGTTCAGACGTGTTTTCAACTCTGTTATTAATCAAAACCATGTATAGTTGTTCCGCAAGTGAAGCTACTTTGTTTAGCCTTCCCCTTTAAATAGACTGCATGTGAAAATGAGCTGAGGGTGTCTTCTCTCCTTTCACTGACATGTGACATCTGCAGACATCTGCTCGAGAATAATAATGCTGATATATTATAAAACCGGTCTTTGGTGTGTATTATGTACTCTTATCTTTCTTTCCCTCTTGAATAGGCCCAGTCAATCTTCGTGACACTGACCCCTAACCTCTCCTCCTTCACTGCATTTGTGAAAGTCTGCCCTTGTGCATTAACAGTGTGTATGTGTGACTGATATACATGTGAGGTGTGGTGTTATATCAGCATTTTGGCAAAATATGTCTGAAGACGCAAAATTCTCTTTCTTGTTGAGAGTTAGATGAGAAGACTGATGCCACTCTCATGTCTGTTTGCTAAATATAAGGCTACAGGGGGATGCAGTTAGCCATTCATTGCAATTCTCTTTACAATAATTCTAAAACTATTCTTTAATTTATACCTCACGTCTATTTATTTCTATCACATTTTCAGAAAGCTGTATTTAAACTTAATATGTATTATACATGATGAAGTGAAATGCCTAAGATAGCATCCCTAGTTGTAATTTAACCAGTCAAGTCTTTAAATCTCCTCAACTGACCCAATGTTTTCTCATACAACAATAGGCACATGAAATGTAGGCAGCTTTGACTAATGCCTCTGTGCATGGTGTCATTCGTGTGTAAATGTGCGGTGGATTCAGGCTGCAAATTAGCAAAAACACAATAAAAAAGGGGATGGGATGACAAAAAAAGGATTGTAATCATGATTTTATTTTGTGGAGCATTCTTGCTCACTCCAGTGCAGATGGACACTTGGATGTGAGACCGGAGTCTGGAGTGGTGGGCCAGTTACATGGATGGATTCACAGAAAGATAAAAATCATGCAGAATTAGTTAGTGGCAAAAGAAGCATGAAAGATGATATGACTGTTCAGGCTGAGGTTGCATTACCACAAATCAGATATCACATTTATGATCACATATGAAAGTTTGTGATATCATTATTAAAAATGTCAGATTTATTGGGATTCTTACTTTTTTGTGTCGTAATTTCAACATATGAGGAATAAATGATGTAGGCTACTTTGTAACACATGCACAGATATGTGTGTTTGGGATGACACTGTCTTGATTACAGATATCAGTTAATTAATCAATCATTCAATCTATCAGTCAACTAACTGAAATCCAATCCATCTGGTATCCAACCACCTTGCTTTAATTTTCCTAACTCTACTTGAGCAGGAATTACTGCTGTAAAATGAAACAGTGTGTATTACAATGTAATACATGTGTATAACCCTGCTATGTGTATATTAGCAACAATAGTTTAAATGATTGTTGAATATTTGTAAAATACCTATTGGCCTATTTGCTTTCTTGCCAAGAGTAAATTGTTGCATCAAATATAAAGCTGGATCCAGACGATGGCTAGCATAGCTTAGCATAAAAACAGGGGAACACAGCTAGCCTGATTCGGTTCAAAGTGTAACAAAACCTCTTTACTCTAAAGATACATTAACAAGTTTGTCTAATATGTACAAAAAAAGCTATTTCTATTAGTTAATTTCTATTTCAAACAAGACAGGGAAGTCACTTCCCTCAGCTAAGAAAAGCTTGTTGTAAACTGTCTTGCCCAAGACGTGTGAAAAGGGCAAGGTGGGGGTCGAACCGTTGACGCTGTAACCCACAGCCAGGCTAGCTATTTCCTCTTGTTTCTAGTCTCTTTGCTAAGCTGAGCTAACCGGCTCCATGTTCAAATTCACCTTACAGACAGAGAGTGGTATCAATCTTCAGAATCAAAATCGGGATTATTGCCACGTATGCAAGTAATTTGATTTGGAAGTACTACACAAATTGACAATAGATTCTATAATCAAAGTCTCGACAACAAAGCCAAAATTCAAAATTTACCAAAATGTTGAACTATAGTTTAAGTTGCAGTAGTGATTTCTGTTACTTGCAAAACGCAAACACTAATTTTTCATCACCTTTACACAGATAGATGGCTGTGAGCCATTTGTCCAATACAAACCACAGTCTGCCCCTGATGGTCACAGTTGGGACTTAAATGCACCTCGCCAATATTTTGGGAGGCGGTGCTGATGCACCAACATTTTCTTGTCTCTATGTCTGTTACCTGTTGCCCCCACCTCCACCAGCAACACCTCCAGTCTCTGTGCCAGAGTGGACGAATAATAACAAAGCATGATTCACTGTGGCAGTTTGGCAACACTGAATAGGAACACAGTCTGGAGGGTGGGTTGGGACAAACAGTATTTAGATTTTACAGAATGTACTGTAACACACTGACTGTATTGACACTGTCAGCTTCAAGAGGATAATAAATAGCACAACCCCTTGCAGGAATTTCTATAGATTCAAATTGCTTGTTCAATAACATCCTGAAGGAGTGTTTTCAGAATTTACTGTTCTGTATTGACTAAACAAACTGATCCAAACAAATCCAATAGATGTTATTTAAAGAGCCTCCCCCCAATCTTTAGTCGTTTTGTAACAGAGACATTTCTATCTCTAATGTATCTGAAACACACATATGTACTACATATCATGAAGGATGCCTAAACATAAATTACAGTGCAGTGGTACATTACATTCACACCACTGCATCAATACCAATTTGGGATAACTAGATTTTGCAGACTGCTGCTGGCAACAAGGGTGAACATAAAGTAAATCTGCATCCTTATTCATGATCATCAGCTTGATTAATGCCATGCTACAATTCTTAGTAATTTAATGTTGCTGGTAATTGTCCTCTAACATCATTTTACACACACTGCAAAAAGAGTAAATTAGTCAATAAGGAGATAAATCTTAAATTAACAGAATCCTATTAACAAGATTCTGTTAATTTACAATTAAGTGAATCCCATTATCAATTCCCCCCATTTACTTTCCTCTATGTCCAGGGCAGAAAACGATTTCACCTCTTTGATGGCAAGCCCTTACACTCAGTGTTATTGCACTCAGGAGGACAGGAAAAAAATATATAGTGCAGCCATTAATTTGCCATCTACAGAAAAGGGCATCAGTGATCTGTGAAATCACTTTGTTCGTTTGAGATGGTTGCACTTTCTGTTCATTTACGTCTGATAATGACTTAGATTATGTGAATCTCCCCGTCTGCCTGTCTCTTTTTTGGCATCTGCAGTATGTCAGACTGAAACATTCCCATGCCCTTGCTGTCTGTCTAATTCTACTCCTGACAAAAGCTTAAACAGTCTCAGCTTTAAAGTAATCAAAAGAACATATTGGAGAATGGGAGCCGAGACACTCCCTCTGTTGAATGAGCCACAGTTTTGTTTGCTGTGATCCATGAAATAATCTGTCAATAGGATAGGAAACGTGAAGCACTCCCATCGATTCTATTTTTTATTGTCATTGTTCAGTTCTGCTCATGTGGTTTTATTGCACCATGGGAAGTCTCAGGCGCTGCTTTGCCATCTATTGTTTCTCAACTTCTGTTCTGTGTGGGAAGCTGTAGATTCCTGTACAGTAACTACTCTCCTACTGCAGGATTCTAGTTTTGCAGTCGCAACCTTTCTGGCAAAACCAGGGATCTCCACAGATGCTACCTGGGCTTAAAATTATAATTAGTAAAATGTAATTACACTTTTACACCATTGAACCCACTAGTGCTCATAAAATTATACCACTATACTGTATGCAAACCACCAGAAAGGTTGTGCTATAAGCAGTTTAATCAGAGTTAACAAGCTGTTCACCATGTCCTCATGTCTGGACTCACACTTCTCATCAGTCCTCAGTTCCACAATTGAAGAAAGTAGCACAAAACTGCCCTTCAGTTTTTCTTAAAGCTGCACTAATTAATATTTTGATGTGTGCTATATTAGTGTGAAAGGCACTACTATTACTAGAGGTATTAACACTTTTTTGATTTTACTTTCTGCAACTTTCCTCAGGAGTTTGTGGCGACCAAATCAGAGCGTAAAGTAGAGTCAATGTTGGACCTACAACGTTAATGTTGCAACAAATCAAAGCAATCAGTAAAAAAATGCCCTTTGTTTATCCTTAAAACAACCCTAATCAATGTTTTTATTCTCTCTTTTGTCTTTAAAAAAATCTGCCATATTTTTTATGTTATTTCTTGCATCTGTGTATTTGTCATCTTTTGTGAAGCACTTTGTATTGCAGCTTTTTATATAAAATATGCTAAATAAATACAATTTTATTGTTATTATTATTATTATTGTTATTATTATACAAGGTGATAATATGTCAGTGTTGTTTACAGCTTGTTCTACTGCTCCCAAGTGGCCAAACAAACCCAATTAATAGCCCACTGCTTTAGATTTAGGCTGAACATGAAGCTATGAAAGTCTGAAATGCTGTTTTCCAATGTAGCAGCTTTTAGTGAAGGCAGGCATAACCCCTCAGGATTCCTCAGAGGACATTTAGAGCAGTATCCCACTAGATTATGTCTACTTTTAATTAAGTGAAAGATTTGTACTTCCTCCATCAGTTATACAGCCTTAATGTCACCAGTAGTTCCACTTCACTGCAAACTGAGGCAAACACTTTTCATAATTTCAGCTAATTCAAAAGAAAGAAAAAAAAAACATTTTATTCTGTCATTTCCAAACATCAGTGAGCTCCAGAGGGATAGAATACAGTAAAGTCACAAATAGTCAGAAAGCATTTTTCAAGTACTGTTGCACTTTTTCAGCATCATATTCAACTCTAAAAGCATATTTTGACTCTTAAGCACGCTTGTGATTTAGCAGCAGTGTTGCTTGCTTTCATGTTGAAACTGCAGCACAAAAGGTCATACCTGTAGCACAATGGTTTTCCATCCTGGCCCCTCAGAGTACCACTCCGGTAGATCTTTCCCTCTCCTCCCTCACCACTTCCTCAGCAAGAAATGTGATGAGAGGGGGATGAAAAAAAAGGAGGGGAGAGGAGGAGGCGAAGGAAAATGGAGGCCATTTGGGACAGTTTATTTGATACTCCATCATCAAAAATGGACGTGGGCTATTGATGAAGTCGCCCTACCATAACTGAACCAATGTCGTATTCATATTCCACTTTCACTGCCATCGGCAGGATGGCAGGACTCGATAATTAACACAGGCTATTCAGCAGCTTTATGCAGTCTTAACACACTTATGTGGATTTATCTTTTTCCTCAGCCTTCAGCTGCTTATTTTTTCAGGCTGAATTTCAACATGAGATAATTTGAATTTTGGAAAATATGAGATTAATCTGACTATTTAGTAAGATTCATTCTTTTAATGTTGTAATCTTAATTTAATATTAAATTGTTGTTAACTCAATCACAATCCATTTTAATTTCTTCTTTTCTTAAGTCATTTTTATTCAACGTCATCTTAATTGTGACTAATCTTGATGTTAACATAATCTTAATTTAAACTTGATCTTAATTTTAGAAATTGTCCCCTTTAAGCACATATGTGATTTTGAAGTGATACAACTTGCTTTCATGTTGAGATTACAATATAAAAGGTAATTAAATCATACCAGCATCGATTTATAATCTCAACAATTCTTAAATTAACTTCATCTTAATTTAAATAGAATTCATATAATCTTAAACAAATTGTACTTTAACTTAACAACATTATAGCTGCATCAAATACTATGTTCTGTATAGTTTTTTAAAATCAATATTATTTGTCCAATTATTAAGGTGTCATTGACTATCTCATGAACTGGAATATAGAGCAACGTTTAACAAAACAGCATATTTTGTAAAATAATAAGATGTGTGAAAGATCTGCAGCTGAAAACCTAGTAGGCACTTCAGATAGCCTATACCACATGTGGCTGTCTTTAATTATTAATTTCTTTATTTTTATAGTTGTTTTAATGCATAGTTGATAGATCCAAAAATAGCACAGTAGCAGCTTTTTTCTGTATGTGGATCAGAAGAAACACATCAAAATGTATACTTGGCCAAGATCTGCAGCTCATAATAAAAGAATTCTTCCTTTTTTACTGTTGTTGGCTGCAGCTGAAAGATACCCAATTAACCCGAGTTAGAGACAGAGCAACACTTGCAGCAGAACCCCTCTACAACACTCAGGAGATCACTCTCTACTATTAAAGTGAATACACTCAGAGGCACCATACTTTTCTAATTGAAACCTTTGGGACCGACTTTTGAGCTTCAGAAAAATCGCATAAATGTTAGGAAAGAGACAAAGAGCTCAAAGGATCAGGGCCCGCTGTGGTGAAAAACAATATGTACTGGGGAGTGAAACATGTCAGACACCTTCTCCACAACACTGACTAACAAACGTGTTTCCACACTTGACAGAGGTCTTGAAAAACTGGGGTTAGGATTAAATTGAGACTAGTATTAGGATTAAATATTTCCATCCAAAATATTTGCTTCTGTCTCAAAATCATAACTCACACCTTGGTTGTAACTCTGCTTTGACTCAATTTAGTCACTTCAAACTAATCTCCACATCACTTATGCTGTCCACACACACACACACACACACACACACGCACACTTCACCTCACACACACACTCATTCTCGCACACACAGCATCAAGGGATAAAGCAAAAGAACATTTGTCAAATTAAGTGAAACCGGTGCTATTGATTCCTTATAACCAAGGTAAATGAAAGAGAATGAATTAAAGAGGATTCATGGACAAATGAGAACTAGGCAGAAACATTTCCTAGAGAGCTATTAATGACCCACGGGGCAGGTGAGGGCCCTGCTCGTCACCACAGCAAGACTTCAGCTGTAGGAGTGACTACCTACTCAGGGTTGGCCCTTAACAGTAAGTAGCTGTGAATATTTAGGACAGTGTTAACAAAAGTGTTGTTTCTATGCATCTCATCAAACATGAAATAGCATTAAGACAATTGTAAATGTAATACTGATCATTTTCACATTGCAAGTGACCAGAAAAATGTCTAAATTACAAGTAAAAGTCCTGCATTCAAAAGTTTCATTTAAAAGTACAGAAGTATTATAAGCAAAATGTACAAAAAGTATAAAAAGTCAAAGTTATATTGTCATCAATCACAGATAGTATTACATATTCTGCTGTTGAATATAGTCAAAATGCACTTCAAGCTAGTTTTATGGAACTATTTTATGTGTTTAGGTTTAGGTTTAGTTCAGTGGTTTGCAAACTACAGTAGGGGTTGGGCTCCCTCCGAAGGGTCACAAGATAAATCTGAGAGGTCATGAGTAGAATAATGTGGTAAGAAAGAAGAAAAACAAAGTTCCACTACACAAAAATAGTGTTCTTATTTTGGACTTCTTGCTCATCTTTGCTTTTTTGTGAAATATTGGATAATGTTACCTCTTTGGGTCTCAAACAGTTAAAAAAAATACATTACTTGACTAAAAGTACTTACTGCTGTTAGCTTCCACTACTGAAAGTGAAAGTTGTCATACTTGGGTGCTTAAAACAGCTTGACTGTCCCTTCTGCTCGAATGATCAAAATAAATCATAGGAATCAAAGACTGTGTCAAATGAAATTAGAGATTTGGTAAAACGTCTGAGCTTAGCTCAGAACAGTTTAAGGATAGTGCAGAAACAGGGATGGAAAACTGTGATTATTTTATACAATGTGGCAATGCACACAGCTTTAATAGCATACAAATTCAGCTCCTTAAATTCAAGGTTCATCCTCCAAAGGCAGTTGCTTAATGTCTCCTAACTGTAGGATTAATTCCACTAAAACATTTAAAAAGAGAAACTTATAATGTTACTGTACCAGATTGTATTGAGAAGTATTTGCAGAAATACAATTTGAATCCCGCATGTATTTTTATTAAACTTTGAAACTATCAAATAACTCTTCAGAAAATTCAAACTTCTTAATGGAGGAGCCCACTGGATTGTTAAAGTCCTCTGAGAGTCCAGAACCTTGTTAGCCCTCTATATGAGTCAAATATCCTACCAGATTTTCTCCAGAATACAAGAGCCTTTGATTGGCCTTTGTTAGTGTTCACATCCACCACACAGATCAATGTTTATTGTTGCAGCAGCTTTAAAGCAGAGCGTGTTATGGCCAAACAGGCACAAGAGAAAAATCCCAGGATCACTTAATAAAGCTGTCAGACTTCATATTTGTTACAGCTCTTGTAGCCCTTTTGTTAGAATATATTTAGCTCACTAACTTCAAAATGTTGAGAGACTCTTAAAAAGTCATATCTCCCCTCAACTATAAAGTTGGTAAAAAAAGTAATTATTGCAGCCACATTTTAAATAGATTTCATCATTGATTACATTATGTTATTATAAGAAAATGTGGAATTGTAAAGAAAAGTAAAGTTTAGTTTGTTCACACACTGTTAAAATAAAAAGACAGCAGAGCTCTTCTGGTTAACCTTCATACATTATGATGCCAAGTAAAACTCCCTGGTGTCTGAGAAGTTTTACATTTTGTACATTCAGTGACTCTGTGGCAAGCTATGTTGTAAATACATTTCCAGCATAGGAAAGGGTAAAAAAGAGGAACATAAATAAATAAAAAAATCAAAGGAGACTTCAGCGAATTGAGTTTTCTGTCCAGAGTTGAAAATCTGCAAGTTCAAGATCCATTGCTTCAGCACTACTAGATCAAGCTGTTATTGTACTCAAAGCTGCAGACAAGGAGACCTTGAGGTTTGTGTGGAAGTCATTCTACACACCACAAATAAAAGCAGAATGTTGGAGAAACAGGTTTTGATATAAGTAATTTAGTCAGTAATTGCTGACTAATTTGTTTCTAATAAACCTTTGAAGAAAAGTTGCTTTCTTACAGAAAGGTGACAAGATTGATACCATTCTACCCAGGCAGCCGGTTAGCTAAACTAAGCTAACTCACTTATCGTACTTTAACTAATCATCTTTAAAACAGCAAATTGTGGTTTTACACCTTTAATGTGATATGAAAATAAAAACAATGAAGTCAATGCTTCAATACTAAGTCAAGCTAAGGAGGTGCTGGTGTCAACTGATTCCTTTTCCACTAATATGGACATTGTTTGTGCAGGTTTGCCCTATAAAAACTAGACAAAGGTCATAAGTCTTCTTGCAGGCATTACATTTTTTTCAGACTTTTACTTGTTGTCTCTAACTCAGCTTAACATTGAAAAATCCGAATCCTTTTGTGAACTGAAATAAATTAAAGTAAAGTTCCTGGGGTGATGGTGCTGTAATATTCCATACTATCAGTCATTTTACTTGTCATTACTGTATTTTTCTATTCAGTCTACAGTACAATCCTTTTTAATATTCCCCTCATTGTCTGAAATCTTGAAATTATTAGCCCACTGTGGAATAGCTACTGTCAATAGCTCTGTCAAATTTCCAATTGTCAGTGCACACCAAATTACAGTGATAAGGGAAAAAGAACATGGGGAATAGGGAGGAGAGGGGAATGTGTGCCACATTTCAGTAGGAATTAAGTGGCCCAGGACAGTGTAGAGATTAACTGTCTTGCATGGCACTCAGGCAGACAGTTCTCGGGTGTTCCCCTGCTTTCAATTTGTCACCCAAAATGCAAGACGCTCCTCTCACGCTTGTTGCATTTCCATAAATGTACAATTCATTTGTGCATGCCGATTTTGACGGAAGCGATAAGACAACGGCACTTTAACCGGTAATTATTTATTAGTTCTCATTCGTGTGATTTAAAGGTTGGACCAGAGGGTAATTAGGCTGAGTCAGCTCCCAGTCATGCCGATAGTGAGGAGGCCTATTGATTTACAGTAGATAACCATCTTTAAGAGAGAAGCGAAGGCAGTGGTTTGTGTCATCAAATTTTCCCCCTCTCCTCATGCTAAGTTAGGCGAGTGCAACATATCTTTCATATCATTCTCCAACTTTCATTATCAAATGTTTGTACTTCTAAATCTCAAATTTAAGATTTATGGAATATATATTTGCTAAAATATGTTTGACAAACAGTAAACAGGCAGGAGTCGAGTGTTGAAATGAACCTCGACATTTCTTTCTCTATAAGATCTTCGAAGTGGAAACACAAGAAGTTCTTTATGAAAGCATGCCTGAACATCACATGTGCATCAGTCAAAATTGGGCTTGTTAAGTGCATCATATGCGCCTAATCTCCTACTGGAGATTATAGTAATGTATTGGATTGCTTTTCCAGTGCTTAACAGTACCTCTATACATCTTCCATGTCCAAGCCTTACTGATGGTTCCACTTTTGGCTCTCCACTCTATGAACCCAGCTAGTGCTACGTTATCTGCTCTATTGTATCAATGTAGGATCCATTCAAGAAACACTTATTCCCACTCACGACTCTTGGAATTGAAAGCGCTGTTAGAAGTGAGGCTACAACAGGAAATGGCTAAAAATATATGTATTTCTGTGAGTGTACGTGTAAACAGTGTATGTGTGTGTTCGTGTATCTCTCTGTTTGTATGTGTTTCTAAGAATGTGGGTGTGGGAATTCAACACTTTCGGCTGATTGTTTTTAGGCAGCACTTGGTTACTGCTTAATCTTGCATCCCCAGGAGGGAAAATAATTGTTTAAAGTTCATTTTTTAAAATTTAGAAGTATGAAATAAAGTGACGTCAAAACATTGTGTACCCGTCATTACTGAAATTCCCCTAATGAGGGTGGAGGTGGTTGGAAAGCAATCATTTGGCTGTACAATTCAAAGTTTTCTTTGAATGGAGCGTTCCGTGTCTGCTGTTTTGAAGACAGTAAAGTTTGAAATCAGCTCATCCTCTGTGCCAAGATGATTTCCTGTCAGTGACCATAGATGGGTTTCCCAGTTGAGTTGTGTGTACAGACAGAGGGCAGAAAACAGCAGTGGAAAAAGCCATAATAAGGAAAGTTAAAGAGGAGTTGAGTTGTAGTGCAGTAAGCTGCTGTGTGAAATTAAATGTTCAATATCTCAAGAGGAAACATCCCTTTCAGCACACAGTACATAATTATATGCATACAGTGATTTATAAGTACACAGGCTCCCTGGGCTTCATATAGGTGTATAAATTGACCACTTGGACTATCACTTATCCATTTGCATGCAAAGAAATTGAGTCGGGTCGTCTGGGCCGGCACCCATGGGCCTCCAGCTGTATGGTTTTCAAATTAATACACCGACAGTGTGGTCGACTTCTGCTGAGAAACTCCCCTCCCCAAAGAAGGAATCAATGGAACTGTGCAAGTTATACCAACTACTGCACCCTCATTAGCTACTCATTTTTTCTAATCCAGTGAGTTTTAAAGCCCACACTGGCCAGTCACAAATTGTGTGGGAGAGTGCTTGTTTTGCAAATTGGGACGTATAAATATTTAACTAACAACCTAAATGACTCAGGAGTGTTTCAATTCCTTGTCTTATAAATTTGTTGGATTAAAAACAAATTAAAAACATCTGTCGTAGATAGAACAGCTCACTGTGTTAATGTGTGAGCAATAGTTTGTTATGCTCTGTGATCAGTGCTCTGCTCATCAGTAAGTGTTGGATCAGGCACGTGGAATTTTAGTGTGCGACTTGGTAACAGCTGCCACTTAGTAGTAATTTACGTTGGATAGAGACGACAGAGTGATGGCTCTGGATGGAGAATGTTTGTTTTGATATTTCTGAGTGGAAAAAACCTCACAAACAGATGTAATACAGGCAGTGATTCACATGTGTGCCGAGACTCTTTAGATGGTTCTGTGCAGCATGAGTAATGTTACTTATTAAATCCTGTCTTAACACAGTGAAACTTTGCCTATATAAATGGCATGTATCTAAAACTATAGATTTCTGCAGTAAACATTCAGTAGTCTTTGGTTGTTGGAAAACACTGGGAGTTTCATTAACTACTACAACTGATGTTAGTGGCCTCCTCTGTTCTTAATAAATCCTGCCTATTTTATTTGAGGCACTTTCAGGAATCAGGTAATGTTTCATGACATGCATGAACAAACTTGTGCAATCCACGTTAACATTTACTGCACATTTTACTATAGAGGCCATTTCACTCTGGTATTCCTTGTGTCATGTTAACTTTACTGCAAGTTATCTATCAACATGTCCCATTAATAAAGTTGTGGAAAAGGGAGAATTGTTTTTTTTTTTTTGTCAGACATAAAGAAAGTTTGCCCCTGGCTATGCATCCTCATTTTTTTTGCAAACCTCTGCATAACTCTTGTAGTGCTAAGGAGCAGTTTGTTTATGAGTGGGACCCCGTCTTCACATGCCAGCTACGCGATTCACAGTCCTGCCAATGGTTTCACTCTATTGCACTGATCAACAGGTGGAAGGAAATGCATGTAACACGTTTATTAGACCTCAGGTATACACACAATGCATTTTGGCTACACTCAGTACAACTGCATGTAAATGTAAATTAATGGTTTTCATTTCACAGGCCACCTTTTACTTGATAATAGTTTAAGAGTTTTAAAATAATGATTGTCTTTAAGTTTTGCATTAACAGGGTGATTCAAGGTGTCTTATCCTTGTTGTCTAATGTGCACACACATTCTATCTTCATGACTTCAATAAAGGTAAAACACCAAACAATTAAGCACAATGCTTCTCTTGATGGTTTGTGAACCCAAGATAGTTACATAAGCTGTAATTTCCTTTTTTTTTTTTGATCTCATAAATTACATTGCTGACACGAAATATTCATGTATTGTAATCACACTTTCATGGATCAGCCTATCTAAATGTTAATTAGTATTTCATAAAGCAACATGCATGGAGTAAAACATTTAAACAAGATAATGCACTTTTTAAGCTTAAAACCCTTTTTCTCAAATATATTTTTCCACTTTTGAAAAAGAACCAAAAAACCTCATAATGAGACTAAAATGTTGCAGAGTCCTATCATTATTTTGACACACAGAACTAGTTTTGCCAGCATCCCACTGTGAGAGCGGAGCAGTTTGCCAAAACACAGTTGATGACTGACGAGCTTACAATGGAAGCTTGATTTGTGTCCCCTGAAGAATGCAACATGCCAGGACACCATCCTGCAGTAAACACTTGTAAAATGTCATCACACAGCACATGAATACATCTATCACAACCCCTCTTCTGTCCAGCAACAACTGTTAAATACATATTCCAAACAAAATTTTGAACCATCTTCACCATTTTATTCAGCTATGACAATATAAGTATAACTGCAGGTGTTTATTTTGAGTATTTTAAATCTCAAAATTGTACAGCTCATATTTATTTTTAAGATCATATATCTAATTTAAATAATTTTCAAGGTTGACAAAACAGAAAATCTGCAATTGCATTTTCAGTGTTTGTCTTTTTACAAACCCTTTGTATGTAATTCTGGATACATTCTTTATGATTCTCTTTCAAACTGTATCAGTGTAGCTCGCACACTAATACTTTGTCACCAGAGATGAGACGTGATGATGATGTTTATAATTCTGATCTTGATAATTCTACCAGAGTACCAAGTACCTTAGAGATGCTTTGCCTTTTTTATTTGTTTATGACACTGTTGGTGAAAAGTCTCACTCTTACTGCTCCAGTCTAATCACAGACATATTCCACATATAGTGTGCATGTGCAGTGTTTAGATCTCAAAAGCATTTTACCATTAACTGTTTACAATTTGGATAGCTCATTAGATGTGGATTGTGTCAGGGAGTGATTAATTATGCCAGCCTGTAAGACTTCTGTTTGTGTCAAGTTGATGTATATTCTGTTTTTTTTCCTAATGAACAGAAGAATTGCAAGCTTTGCACTCGCATCAACAACTGTGATTATGCCTCATCTCGGGGTTGGCACCGTTTCTATGCAGATCATTTTCAAGTCTGTGTGCCCTCACACAGGGGAGACATTCGTAATTTTCAACGTTGAAGGAAAACATTACGGATAAATGGAACATCTGTATAAAGACCACCTAGCAAACCTCAAGTCTTTACTTGACAAGCATAAATAACCCTGATTGATGGACAGTGTAGATATATAGATGTATAGGAATATAGAAATAGTTTGCCATTTTGGAAAACAATCTTATTTGCTTTCTTGCCGAGAGTTAGATAAGAAAACCAATACCACTCTCACATCTGTATGGTAAATATGAAGCTGGAGCCAGCAGCCAGTTAGCTTAGCTTAGCACAGAGACTGGAAACAGGGGCAACAGCTAGCCTGGCTCCATTCAAAGGTAACAAAAAACACCTACAAGTCCCTCGGCTCAAGTGACCAATTAACTTGTTTTATCTTATTTGTTGTATCCAAACAAAAAGAGAAGAACCAATTTGCCATTTTACAAGGGGTTATGTGTCAGAGTATTTCTTAATGGTTGCAAGGCATCTGTTTACCATTCCCAGCCAAAAAGAATAAAAAAACAACAAAAAAAGGCAAATTACTGTTTTTAAACTTTGGTTTCTATACAGATGTAACAAAAACATGTTTAATTTAGTTAAGTCAATTGTTAATTGGTAAGCTTTAGAGGTTCAGGTTTGTGGGTTCTGTTACCTGTTATGTCTCGTCATCTGTGTTAGTCTTGTGCCATGTTTCATGTCTAGTTTTAATCATGTTCAAGTCTCACGTCCAAGCCAAGTACCATGATCAAGTCAAGTCACGTTTTAGAT
>JAVQJL010020333.1:0-15326 GCA_036024295.1 Nannoperca obscura | reverse complement strand
TATTTCTTTAAAGTTAAGACTAGTTTAAAGTCATCTTCATTGAAAAGTACAGTGCTTTTCCTTCAAAAATAAGGACATTTCAATGTGACCCCAAACTTTTGAACGGTAGTGTATGTTCCATTAAAAACAGTGAAGAAGCCAATTTAAATTACATAATATCTTGTCTCTCAGAAATCAATTGTTGGATGTTTCAAAACCTTCTCCATTTCAAGGAAAATAGTCCATGCCCACTCTGCAGGAGACTTAGTTTTTGATATCATGTCTTGATTATTGTAATTGCATTTAGGGTTAAACCAGAAAACAATTTCACACCTTCAGTTAGTATGTCAGCTCGTCATCTACAGTGGATAACCCTGTGTTTATTCGCTTCTAGTACCAAATATTTTGTGAAGATGCACAGATTGATTTTGTGTGCTACTTTTTGGTGTGACCAGGCATATAAGGTGACTTTTAAAGTCAGGGCCCCTCAGCTTTGGATCTCCCTGCTTAAGGATCTGAGGCTTTCAAATACAGCAACAGATGGGATATTGTAACTCTGTCTTGAAAGGTTCTATATAAATACAGTTTGTCATTATTAGATCATACAACATGTTACTAAAGTATTTAACCATAATAGCCAGCCCCTTCCTTATTATGGGACATCCTTCCCTGAATTATTCCCATATGCAACGCAATTCAAAGTGCCCGACGTTCAGATAGTTTGGAAAAGGTGGATCAAAGTTGTTACTTTGGGACAGGCATAGACATTGAATTAAATTAAATCTTTTGTAAACATGTCAATCAAATAAAGCTGCTAATCCCTGTATTTCACACACTTCAACAGCTCTTGCGTGCATGGCTTCAGAATAAAGCTTACAGTCAACAAAACTACTAAGACGTCCATTAATTTTTCATGGCAGAGGGCTTTCTTTCTGTGAGGATTTGAGTGTGTGCCAGTGAGCTAAATTGCCTGAATAAAAGATACTTTTTTTTTTTTTTTTTTCTTCAACACTGAGTGTATTTCAACCTTGTATCTGACATTGCTCAAGCATTTCCACATGAGGAAATAGCATCTGCAAACATTTATTCAAACTAGTGAAATTTCTGTATTTTTACATTTGACATATAATCCAGTCAGGTGGTGGTAATCTTTTATACCATACAACAGGATGTTTTTGTCATGTATGCTCATGTAATTACATCACATTTTTCATTTTAATCATGTTTTCCTTACATACTCCATTTTTGTTTTCTCCCTTAATGCTGTGTAACAAGACTACACTGTGCCATGCTGTTTGAGGAGGGAAATCTTTTAATTCAGGACCACAAACTCAGTATTTACTCAGCAAAGCGGATGGTTCGCCTGATGCTAATGCGATCCAACTTTTTCTTTCCTTTTTGGACCGGGTGATGAACTTGCTAATGTTGTGTTTATATGAGTGTGTCTGGGCATTAATGGCACATTAGCTCAAGTCCGATTCAAAGGTTAAAGCAGCCCCCCTACCACCCTCCACCCTGCTTTTATGGTCTTGTTTACTGTAAGTTCAAATGACATTTGTTGCACCGTTGGGTTCAAAAAGTTTTCCATGTCATGGGTATTCCTGTCCTGGGAGAGGTGAAGAGGGTTCATGTTTTTTTTTGCTTTCCACCAGAGAAAAGATGATGGAGAAATAAGTTGAGAGACAGAATGAGACATAACGAAGGAGAGGAGGGTGACAAATGACTTACGAGGAGAGAGGAGGGCAGGAAAAGCTGCTTCCTTCCTCCCTCCATCATGAGCACCCAGGGGCCGCCACTCTCTGTGCAGCTTCAATATTTTTAGCTCTAATCAGAGGGGAAATGCCACCTTGGGGTCCTCAGGGGTCATTAGGGAGCAGAGAGGGAGCAGTCCAGTGTTTCCTGACCCATCCAGAGCCACACTGACAGAGACACACGGGGGCCGACCCCAGGCCCCACGGGACACCACAGCCAGGGTCAGAGAGCACAAGCTTTCCATGTGCGTATGGTAATATTCAGTGGAGGCAGAGCCAAACAGAGGCCCCTGAGTTATATGTGTTTAACATCTTAGGGCTCTGGGTGAGCTGCTGTCGAGGGGCCACTTTGTATGTGTGGCAGAGAGAGAAGGGTATATTTACATTTTTTTCTGTGCTGGCAATGTCTTTATTTAATTCTGTCATTTTGGGTGTGTTATTTGTGATATTAATTTAATTAACTGAGAGACGAGCAGGGCCATGCATTGTCCAATAAAGCACTACATACCATCTTCATACCGCCAATCTCCAAAGGAACCACAATGGAAATGAGCCATTTCTAGCTGGTGTTTTTTTTTCTCTCTCTATGAAATTGTCTAATAAAATCAATCGATCAATTATTTGTATGAGAACATTGGTGTGTGTGTGCATATGTGTTTTAGAGCAGTAGTGCAATTAGAAATGGACCTCTTATTTGAAGAGCAATGTTGCATTTGTAGCTGATTTTTTTATTCTTAAGGTTTCATTAAAGTTACGATTTGTTAGTTAATATACAATTTTATTTATGTTTGCCAAGCCATAAGACATTCAGAGGGAAGAGTAGGCACTTGAATAAAAGCTTTCTAATAACATTACATTAGATGATGTAACATAAGGAAGTAATTCTCCTTCATGCTGCAACAGCATGTGCTGTATGCTGTAGCAGTGACTGTGAGCAATTGCCATATCGTCACTTACTAGTTTTAGTCAGCATTTTTTCATTATGGTGAATTATTGTCTTTGTGCAGGCAACACATGAAAAGACATTGAATGTCATTTTGCTCTTTAAGGAATGATAGCAATGCCAGAATGTAAAAATACATTAGTATTATACTTAAAGTATCAAAAATAAATGTATTCAGTATGTAAGTAGATTGTCATCTGACAATTATTACGATTATTATTACTAATGCATAAACATGTATGTAACATTTTTATGTTGTAGCAAATTGAAGTAAAAGATCCCCTCCAGGCATGTTTTAACTTGTCTATAAATAGCTCTACTTTGAATAATAATGTGCATCGTCTATGTTCTTTTCACAAAAAAAATGACATCTACTCCTTCATTAAAGTCCAGAATCTAAAAAAACAAGTTGAACTGCTGGTCAACAGGTGTATCTTACTTCACTGTAAAGTCCATTCTCAGTGTGAGTGCGCTGGAGGCTTCAGGTTTCCACATCACACTTTTGCAAGTTGAATATCGGCTTCTAAACTATTTGTGATGTCACCAATCATGTTTTGTAGGGCCACCCCTGAAAATGGGATTTTCATTGAGGGAATAGAAACTCTCAACTTTCAGCAAATGCATCTGAAAACATCCTTCTAGTGTCAAACTCTGCACATACGTCATTCTGTACAGTGAAGGTGAAACTTTCAACTGTAAGAACAAGAAGAACAATAGTTAATACTGATAATGTTACTGATTGCAATCCAAAGTTTTGTATAGAGAGTCAAAAATGACCTGGCCGAGAGAGAGTTGTTGGAAAATTCTCATCAGGTTCATCATTACTCCAGTTCAAAAGGCACATTATACTAAACTGTCCAGTTGTCCAAGTGTGGATTCCTTTTTATATCAGATACCTCACTAAAACCAGAAATACCTACAATTGATGATTGGGTTGACATTATTTATTTTATTTATTGTTAGGATTGAAATAATACAGTTTTCTGTTAGATTGCAACAAGAAATATTCTGTACCATATATTGTATTTTTATGTATTGTATTTATATTTTATTATTTATTTTCGGTTAGAACTGATCTGACAGAAGACATGGATAGATAATCCCCACCAATGATCACATTGTCTGCGTGGACCTCTTTATATTTCAATAAAAAGAGAATTTCAAAAAGTTAATAAATACATGACCACGCCCCTTCTGTAAAGGGATATGGGACAACTTGAGTAAATGTACTGTTACACTGACAGGAAAATCCATTTAGTTCCTTCTGTTTCTGTCTGTGTTTAATACATTTCCACACAATTTGGGCACAGTGTCAATTTCCAGCATTTACACTCTCCTTAAGCTCCATGAGAAGTGGATAATCTTACTGTTCACTGCAGCCACTGCACACCTTTGTGTCTTCCACCTCATTTGTCTTTGCCTTTTACTCCTTAATGAATCAACATTTCCTCCAGATCAGGTTTCAGTGAAGGCATCCTTCTGTGGTTCCACACACTGCTGTGGTGGTGTTCAGACGTAATGATTCCCTTCGATTTTGTAGACCATGTCGGATCTGAAAATCTGGGATTTAAAATGACCTTGGAAAGACAAGACCTCCCTCCCTACCAAAGTTTTTTTGGGGGGACATCCATATGCATGCAATCACACTATAACTACGTACCTACAAACCCACAGTTATTCAATCCCTTACAATACAAACTGTTGGAGGAGTAGCTAATCTTTAATCCAGATACTGAAAATTAGAGGCAGACTCCTTTTCCGACTGTCTCTTTCTCTCTCTGTTCCTTTTTCTTCCCTCTCTCCAAATGGAGAATCCCTCTCCCAGATCCTCTGGTTAGGAAAATGTTTAGCGGTTGGCCTCGCTTCCTGTAATTACTCCATTATTCACATCCCACTGGTGGAGAGAGACAGTAGGGCAGAGGGCGCCTGGGTTTTACCCAGAGTACAACAGGGAATTCAGCACAGAATGTCAAACATGCAAATCGTGATATCCAAGTACTCTGCAACACATGCGCACATGCAACACTCAATCAAAGCTGCTACAAACGCCATTGCAGTTTATACTTGTTTAATGTGGGATTCAAATGATTAAGATAGATTGATGTGAGGCCCAGCTGCAAAATGAATTTGGTCTTTCTGATCTCTAAAGGATAACCCTCCCACACACACACACACACACACACACACACACACAGTGGTCGTGTCAGTGCAGTTTTAATGGAGTGGTCAATCAGACAGAGTGAGAGCAGCCGGCCAAAGCAGCGAGGCAGCCTCTCTATTGAGTTAGAGCCGACATTAGCACCAGGTCTGTCTCTCGCCTTAGACTCTGTCTCCTCTCTATCTGCCGTGCAGTACAAAGAAGCCCACGCTGCAGCCTCAGCTGCCCAACAGCAGAAACTGATCATAACCTAAGTGGATTGATGTAAGTTGTTTTCCAGCCTGTTCAATCTAATTTGCCTGGAGCCAGCCGCACAGAAATAATTGTCAATATGATCCGCTCTTTTTGCTCTGTCTCGCTCGCTTTCTGTGGATTTCCCAAGGAGGATGTGGGAGCAGGAAGAGAAGCTGAAGTGTATAGGAATGCGCAGCACTCATCAGGATGAGGAGGCCGACAGCAGGTCTGATGTGTGTAGAAGCTATTGAGTTTGAATTTAATTCAGCTTTCTAAGAGCTCTGGGGGACAAAAACAGTACACATTGTTTGCTGTGCCTTTGCTAATACACCTTTTGTACTGAAGACGCACACATGACTGTTTAACTGATAACTGTGTATGGATATGTGACAGGTAATCTGAAATATACTGACAAAATGTCATGAGAAGGTGCGCTTCTCCTGCACTGAAGTTCAGTCTGTATTTCCCCCCGAATATCAGCAGTCCAGAGGATAAAACCCCAAAAATGTACTTAATGTGTTGATCTTTTGAGTAAATGTATTTTCTGTTGAAACCCAAAAACATTAAATGTGCTATAGCCAAACGCTCTATAGACACGAACCATCGTCCACTGTTCTCTTTAAGGTATGTTGATCTTAAACAGGTGTCAGTAATGCGTGGTGAGACCTCCCAAAACTTAAATCTCAAAGAGCATTAAAAAAACATAATGCAATGTTCCCACATGGTTTAAATGATTCTTATTGTTTTGCAATTTTCTAGGAGGTGGGGACTGGGGGATATTCCTGAAGGTGCACAGGTGTCTGTTGGTTGATGATCACATGATGTGTCCTTTAATAAAAGGGCTTAATGCTGTCATACATGTTCTGTTAAAGGCTTCATACTGAAGCATGTAAGATGATTTTCCAGCCAACTGACAGCAAATACATTTACTCAAAGAATCAACAAATTAAATGAGTCTTTAGCTGTTTTTGTCCTCTGGACTGCTGCTTTTTTCCTGACTTTGTAATAGACAGACTGACTCGGGTCTACTGACACTCAACCTGCTGTGGCAGGCTAATCTTTGGTCGTCATCACCATTGACAGAGACTAGACAGGTATCCTCGGAAGATCACATTCACATGTAAAGACTGCTGTGCAAAAATGGATCACGACATGCAAAAAAAAAACATTTGCCTCAGAAATGATAAATGATTGTAACTGTGTTCCAGGAATGACATATCAAGAAAGTATTTTCTTTTTTTATTCTTCTGTTACTCTGTTCAAAAATGTGAAATGGCATTACCTTTGGTGAAGGATACTATTTTAGGACTTGACATGAGACTTACCTACCTTCCCTTGAAACTTGACTCTGAATTGTTGGTCTAAACTTAATCATGACTTTTAAAAGAATGACTTTGTGGCATTGAGGCATGCAGTTTACTGACGTCAAATAAAGTTTTTTGGTACTTAAAAATGTAAAAGTTGCTTCTATTTGGTGCAACCAACAAGGACAACTGCCAAAATCAGTCGCTCTCTCCTCCCAATGACAGAGAGGCAGTGTTTCAGACAAACAGTTTTATTGTGAATGAGGAGTGCACACCTTTGTTTGCCGTATCTCAGTTTTATCTTTCTTTGAGGCTCTGTATTCACCACCAGTTTCATTATGAGCAAGCATGGTTACAAATAAACCAAGTTATAGTAGAGAGAGACAGATATTTCCCTCAATTCGACCCAAACTTTCCTTTCAGCAAGAAACAGAGAGATTTAAAGACATGAGAAACTGTGTAAGAGGCTGTTTTGACATGAAAGAGCCAAGAAAGCCCTTCCGAAGATAAACAGTCCAAAACATCCTTGAGTTTGTCCTCAGTCCAAATCTACTCCTCGTCCAAATCCACAGTCAAAGAAAGCACAAGCCTAACATAATCACAGAGTGCTCGTATAAATTAGTAAGTACTCACACAAACTACTAAACTCTGGTTGACATCTGTGAGAGTAATTAAATGGCCTGTATATAGACAGAAGAGCTTTACTCTTTCTGCGCGTGTTTACGCAGGGTGTTGCCATATGTACGTCTGTGTAAACAGACATGACTACTTCAGTGTACATCCAGTCAGGTCAAGGGGTTACAACCAAATTCACTTGTCAACTGCGAATTTTTTTTTTCCCTATGGTGTAAAATGGTGACCGGCAAAAGTCGACAAAAGAATCTGATCTGCGAGCACTCGAATAATGAAGTATCTCTCGCCACAGCTTTTGTGCGGACTCTCACAATGGTCTGTGTGATATGGATCCCTCTCAGACGGGCAAAGTGGCCACCTATTGTGAGAGGCGAGCATACAGGATCCAAGGCGAGCCTCTCTCCTCAATACGGCCAGAGTAATTATGATATAATTTTTCTTCAGGATTTCAGCAAGTCTTCTCACTTTACTCAAAGGGCTTGGAATTGGGCTGGAGTTAGGTGGCGAAAGCTCCGATGCTGGAGGGTGTCAGGATTTCTTAACAGCTTTCCAAAAAAAGAACCCGTCTGAGAATGTGAGAATGTTTTATACTATGCATTTGTACAGTTTGTTTTAAAGTTGTGACATATGTACATAAACTGTACATTTTGACATATTGAAATATTCCACAGCACACCCACACACAGGGCTAATATCAACGTTAGCATTTTAATACTTATTTCAAATAATCATTTATTATTATTATTAAAATATTTAATATTATTATCTATTGATCCTTTATATTTATTTTTCTAAATATTATTTTGACCCTTTTTCTTATTATAATTATTTATTGATTTCTACCCTTTTTAACATGCTGTAGCCTCATGTATCCCTGCATTTCTCTACACATTTTGAATGAGCATGTGACAAATAAAACTTTGAATATTTTTTCACTTTGTTACTACAGACTGTAAAAGATTTACAATAAAGTTAAATGTGTCATACAAAGGTATCCTATAATATGATCAGCACAACATGTTGTTGTATTGATGAGTGAACAAAACATAACTGTGGGTGGTTATAGTTTGAAGCATTACAAATATGATACGTTCTACACACTGAATAAAAAATGTTTTTCCCACAGTTAACCAAGCTACAACCAAGCCACTTAAACCTTTGTTTATATATATCACTCTCACTTTAGCATCAGTAAGCAGTGACTTCATCCAACAGTAATTTACTTGAGATTTACTGATTTTGAGTAGTTCTGTCTGGAGGAAACTGTCTCCTCTGAGTCTGCAGCTGCTGCACTAGAACACACCTGGTTAACGTGCCTGGTTGGGCAATGACTTGCAGGTGGAAACCTTGCATCAGTAAAAGCTTTTCGGAGCTTGCTAAGTTCAAACAACTTCTCCTTTATTTGCCATAACATTGGCAGTTGCTAATTTGAAATGTTTGTTCAGTTTAAGGTGGGGTCAGTGTTTTGTTTTGTTGTTTTTTGGCATCATTGGGCAAAAACTCCATAATAACCATTCAGCATAATTTGTAATTCAAGTGTTCTGAGAGAAGACTTCTACTTCTGACCCTTATTTCGGTTTTAGAAAATCTGGTCGGAGACTTTGACCAATTATAGGTCATTTCAGAAAGACATTTATTCCTTTTGGCTGTTCTATAAATGCAGATGTGCGTACACGTCCCTTCCAATGGTGAAAGCTTGATTCAGTGGCCAAAAAAACTGCAACTTGTGATACATTTCCATTCCATTTGTATAGTACAAAACAACACGTCCCGGCTCCACACGGAGTTTCAGGCTTATTGTGTTTGATGCCATTGCACTCTTAATGACGAGTGGCAAAGAGGCATGATGACAAATGGTTGGGAATAATTTTTGAGGGGGACCGTGGTGTGTGTGTTTGTGTTGCTCAGGTTTTACCCCATCTTTAAGTCAGAGGACACTAATAAGATGGACCGTGGGGTGGGCCTATATGCCGTCCTATCTGGACCTGGACCTATAACCAAAAAATGATTGAGTATTTATTTTTTAAACAGTGCAGCTTTTTTAGCCTTTACAGCCCTGGTTTAGCAACGCAGGAAACTCACAGTCCAATTGCACGCATTGTAAATCATCTCATGTGATTCTACTCAGCCAATCAAATCTGTATTTCAATAAGCATTGCGACTCAACACATACACAGGGGAGAGACGAGACGAATGACAACAGTTGGAGAAATAAGTGAGTCAGAGGAAAGTAATTTCATATGGCGTTGCTTTAAAAAGAGAAAAACTGACAGTGAAGGGAAACTTAAGCTACACTTTTAAATCTTATTTTTTCTAAAATGAAAAACTTTATTTTAAGATGCACATTTTTCAAAAGCTCTCTGTTGTGTATTTAATAATGTACTTATTTTACTTGAAATGAGAAAGGGATATTTATGTATTATTACTTGTTGCCTATTGATTTGTAACTTATTTATTTGACTTTGTTATGTCCCGGACCTTGTGTTGACTGTGTTTTTTTAGTTTTGAGTGTTGTCTGGTCACTTCCGGTTTTTCTTTGAAATCGGTGTTGGGTTGTGTGGTTATTTACTTTATTTCCTGTTCTTGATTGTTGTCACCCTTGTCTCCTATGTTGTGTATTTAGTCCCTGTCTTTCCTTTGTTCATTGCCAGTTCGTATTTGCACTTGTGTTGTACTGAACCCACGCCTTCATAAGTAGACTTCCTTGTCCAAGCTTTGCCTTGAGAATTTTGTTTGTTCTGTTTTTGATTTCTTGGTTTTTGGTTTTTGCTGCCATGTCAGCCTTTTTCTTTGGAGTAGTGTTTAGTCTCCTGTTTTGTATGTGTGAATCTTAGCCCACCTGATCCTCTGAATAAAGAGCACTTTTTGTTATATTATATCTGCATCTGAGTCCTTCCTCCATGGCCAGAACCCAGGTCGTAACAGTAACAACACAAAAAATTGCTTTTGAGGAAGAAAACAAGGGTCAAGCCCGCAAATAGAACACTGGAGAAAAATACGTCTCCAAGAAAACAAAACGCACTGGCATGGCAGTGGAAAACTCTAAGCTAAAGTAACTCAAAAAACTAATGGTCTATTCTACTGAGATTAACAACTATTCCTTCATGGTTTACTCACATGGATCAATGAGAATGGAAAATACAGAGTGGCATAGTGAAACAAACTTGCACCGAACAATGAAATAATTCGGTCTAGATGACAGTAAGTAACGCCCTAGTGATGAGTGATGAAGACATGATACCAAAATAACACATCCTGGTTTCAACATAAAGTACGGGACATGACAGTTGATAGTTCTGCATGCTCACTGCGTATGAGACTCGACTCTAATGCCCCTCTAAAAAAAGAAAATGATTAAACAGAGGAGGATAGCTCCATGGTATAACCTGCAAACTCGCAAAGTAAAACAAACATCGCAAAAACTTCAAGGGAAATGGCGTTTAGCTTGGCAAGATGGTCTTAAAATCTATAGGAAGGCACTCTGTGAGCCTTTAATGGCCTTTCATGAGCTTCTTTAATGATCAAATTCTAACTACAGACAAAATTCAGCACCTCAGCTGGTACTGACTTATCTTCAAACACAGGAATATTAGAAACAACTGTAAAACCCGATTTTGGGAGCTTCTGAATACTTGTGTACTACATGTGATATTTCAGTTTTTCTTTTTTAATAAATTTGCAAAAATTTCTACATTTCTGTTTTTTTCTGTCAAGATGATGATGGGGTGCACATGGAGTGTACATTAATGAGAAATAAAATGACATTTTTTAAGGGGGTTTAGAGACCCCTCTAAAAATTTAAAGGGGTCTGAATACTTTCCGTACCCACTGTATATAGCTTACAATGCGGAACATATATTACTATATAGCTTACAATGCAAAACATGTAAATAAACATATACATATATTACCATATTACTATATATAGAGTAAAAGTAACTTGATCGAACCAAAAAAAAAAAGCTCAATAGTTTCATGCTCTATTAAATAGAATCCATGAGGACTTATTTCAAAATGAACCATTTACCCAAGCTGGATTACACTTTTCATAATTTTAAACTTGGTGTATGAAATTGGCCATTTAAGATCATTACAATATTTATTTATTAATATTGTTCTGTTATTAGTTATTCTTATTATTGATTGATAATTTCATTTTTTTAAATAAGAAAATAACTCATTTTAAAACATTACCAATTACTATTTTGCTAGTCTACATTTCCTTTCACCACTGTACACTCACCAATCTTCAATTTAGGCAACACATTTGAATGAAAGAGTATTTAGTGTCATGTGTTTTATAAGAAGTGGACTGACTTTGCAAATGCACCAGAATTCTCTGCTGTATGGAGGACCACAAGTGTCAAGGGAATAGCAATAAAGTATTCCATTGATTAATAACTATGTTTACAATAAAAATAGGCATTAATAAATGTGTTTACAAATAGATTTATTAATCTACAAATAAATAGACTAAACTGCTTCGTGTATCTGGGGTACCGGCATCAGCTCGAGGCAGAGTGGTGCCTGGATTGCCTCGCGCTCCCCATGGAGGAGAGTGAGCGTCGGGCATGGTTCCTGGACGCTGCTCACTCCCTTCGTGCTGGCCAGGTGCCGGCAACGGGGGGTGGGCACCGATAAGGCCGAAGTGGTGGGCCAACTACAACAAGGAAGATGAGTGCCAGGTGTACGAGGAGGAAGACCCGGCCGCTCTTTTCAGGGATGACGATGTGGACTAGGCACCTCCAGACCACAGGTATCCCATGGATGACATGCCTGTATTGTTCGCTTCGACAGCTGCCAGGATCTGCCTCCTGCCTCAACCGGGAGGGAGGGGGGAACTTCCTTCATTGACCCGGCAGGGTGGTGCTAAGGGCAGCAGTTGCCGAGCTTCTCCGGATGGGAGCAGTGTCTCCAGTGTCCAAGGCAGAAGCACGGGCGAGTTTTTACAACCCTTCTTTTCTGGTGTCCAAGAAATCGTAGGGACTAAGACCGATTTTGGACCTGCGCAGGCTGAACGATTTTATTGCACGTCCATTCAGCCAGGCAATTGGATGACTTCCATTGATCGGACCGACGCATACTTCCAAGTCCCCATATAGCCACAGAAAGTATTTGCGCTTCCCTATGGACAGACAGTGTTATTAGTACAATCTCCTGTTCAGCTACTCCCTCTTACCACTCACATCAGTGTGTGCAGATGGCCTTGTCGCGGCTTAGGGAGAAGGGAGTGTAAATTTTGACCTAAATCCATTGCCAAATCCATTGCCTCCAGACAGGAAATTGCGGCTCAGCTGTCGGAAGTGCGGGTGGAGGAGATTTAACAGCTGGCCCGGTGGGTGAGGAGTGCGACACTGGTCCCCACAGGCAGCATTATGTCTCTGTTAGGGATGATGTCAGCAGCTCACCCAGTGATGTGTCTTGGGCTACACATGAGGAACCTGCAGTGCTGGTTTGGGCGGCTCCGGCTGCATCCTCATTGTGACAGTCATGATCTGCTGGGACTCCCAGTTGCGCCTCCACAGGGGTGTGTGGCTCGGGTGCATTTCCCGTTATGTTCAGGTTTTCACGTATGCCTCCCTGGTGGGTTGGGGGTAGCATGTGGGTGAGTTCTCCCCATCACATCAACTTCTTGGAACTTTTGGCGGTGTAGCGGATGTTGCACCACTTTGCTCCACAGCTCAGCGGGCTCCATGTTATGGTGCGCTCAGACAACACCACAATGTTAGCTTACCTGAACAGCCAGGAGGGGTTCTGTTGCCGGCTCTTCACAGGCTGGCGGCGTCCATTTTGATCTGGGTGGATCATCATCTGTGCTCTCTGAGGGCCCGCCATGTTCCAGCATCTCTGAGACCGTGGGGGTCCCCTCTGAAAGGAGTGGGGCCTCTCTCCGGAAGTTCCGGCACTGCTCTGGCAGCAGTTTGGTCAGCCAGTTGCAGATCTCTTTGCCTGCAGGGAGAACGCGCTGTGTCCCTTGTAGTTCTCCCTGAGACTGACAGACGGCCCTCCGTTGGGCGTGGATGCTT
Organism: Nannoperca obscura; assembly: GCA_036024295.1. Taxonomy (NCBI): domain Eukaryota; kingdom Metazoa; phylum Chordata; class Actinopteri; order Centrarchiformes; family Percichthyidae; genus Nannoperca; species Nannoperca obscura. The sequence goes on along the minus strand of JAVQJL010020333.1, from coordinate 2,298 downwards.
TGGCCTATCCCCTTTGGCCCCTGGGACTGCTGTATGCTTTTCCGCCCCTGCAGGTGCTTCACAGAATCAGGACGCAGCACTTGTCAGTAATAGTGGTGGTGCCAGACAGCCCCAGGGCCCAGTGGTATCCGGCACTGATCTAGTTAGTGGTCGACCTGCCCACGGCGCTGTGCCAGGCGAGGGGGGCTATCCGCTCGTGCCCAGTTGATGGTCGGCGCCAGTCAGCTGGTTATGATGGTTTGGGTCACTTCACAACCTGGAGCCAACCTCTGGTTAAGCGCTTTCTATGGGGGGCCAGTCGCTTGAGTGGGCCCCTGCTCAACGTTTGGTCCCCCAGTGGGACCTGCAGATGGTGCTGGACGGTGTTCTGTGCCCACTGTTTGAATAATCTCAGGAGGAGGGGTTAAAGGCTTTGTCAATTAAAACGGCGCACTGTTGGGGTACGGTCGAGTACCCCCCCGGGTGGGCTACAAGCGCACTCTACTAGGAGCATTTCTGCTTCCATGGCACTGTTTCGGGGTGTCTCAGTGGCTGCCTCATGGTCGTCTGCATCTACCTTTGTGCAGTCATATCTCAGGGATGTGACTGCAGGTTCAGTGGCACATTTTGTGCTCGATGCACAGGTGCTGGAACCTGCAGCTGGTACGGTGGCAGGTTCTGTGTGACGCCGTAGGCCTTGTTGGTCATTGCAGGCTGTTGTGGGTCACCTCGGAGGTGTACTCGACTTGGCCCTGCTGTGTGTATGTGTGTATTAGGTGGGTTGGCTCTTGGCTTGGCGGGACCCAGCTGGGAGCACATCTCATTCCTACGGCCTTTGCCTTAGGTTTAACCAATAGTGAAGCCTGTTAGAGGGCAGAGTACGTACGACATAGAAATATAGGTTACCTGATGTAACCCCACTGTGAGGCCCTCTAACTGCCAGCCCAGCTGGTCCTGGGGTGGTTGCTGAGTTCTCAAGGGGTATTCTGTCCCTCTGTGCACGCTCCCATCGAAGCACATTCGACAGATAGCTAACAACAGAATTCAGAAAGGGACGAACACGAAGTAGGTTTTAGATGCTTTAATTTCTTCTTTCCTCTTTTTACATTCCGTTCCTTTCTTCCTTCCTTATTTGTAAAACTGACAACAAAACAAAGTACAATGCTTAAATTACACCTTTACAATCAAAGAGCCGTTGTACACAATCAACTACTAAAGACAGGCTACGATAAGAAGCTATGTAACTTGGCTTAGTCTAACACCATCTTACTTGAGAAATATTTACAAGCGATGCATCCATAAACCAACATACATTACAAGCATATCAACATACAATGACAGGTTACACTCACAGGCAAAGATCCTCCAAGGCACAAACGTCAAGAAGAAACAGAGGCAAGCTCTGCCCGACCACATGGAGACCTCTTACACATGCTCTTCACTTCCTGCTTCCTGTTAATCATGTGATCACCACAAGGTGGAGCCAAGCTTAAGGCTAAAGGTCACCTCATGGGTGCCATGACACTGCCTGGTATGACTTGAATACCACTTGGTCACTTAACATACGGAATATACTTGCAGACCTATACATCAACCTAGGTTGACATAAGGAAGACTGTCTGTGTAACAGGTCTGAAGAATGTCTTGATTGTTCCATGTCTTACAACCTTGAGTTCGACTTTTCTCACTCTGCCGTCACTGCAAGCCAATGTCTTTGGCCCATGGGCCATTCGTTCCGTTTGACTTGAACGTCCTTGAGAACTACATCTCCTTCTTCCAGGTTCTTCCTGTCCACCTGCCACTTGCTTCGGCTCTGAAGCGTGGCTAAGTACTCGTGCCTCCATCGGCTCCAAAACGTGTCGGCTAGATGCTGTACTTGCTTCCACTGTCGTCTATGAAGATCGTTGTCCTTGAAATTACCCGGAGGGGGTAAAAAGGTGCCAACTTTCTGAGTGAGTAACATGGCTGGTGTCAACAGGAAAGGTGATTCCGGATCTGTTGAGATGGGGGTGAGAGGTCTTGAATTGATGATGCACATGACCTCTGCCATCAGAGTTGATAACAGGTTGTGTGTCAGAAAAGAGGGGGTGATCTGCTGCAACATGGAGTCCAGTATCCGTCTCGAGATTCCTATCATGCGCTCCCAGGATCCCCCCATGTGGGATGCATGAGGTGGATTGAATATCCATGAGCAGCCCTTTTCGCTGAGGTAAGTTCTCACTCTGGGTTCCTGTGTATCTGCAAGCACAATTTCCAGTTCTTTGCAGGCTCCTTTGTCCCACAGTCTGAGCGTATCTGCTTGACAGGTCCTCTGATTGC
>JAVQJL010020327.1:0-11057 GCA_036024295.1 Nannoperca obscura | reverse complement strand
ATTCATTTCACAACGTATGGTGGTGAATAAGTGTGACTTTTCATGGAAAACACAAAATTGTTTGGGTGACCCCAAACTTTTGAACGGTAGTGTATATATATATATATATATATATATCTCATAACAAAGTTCTCTCAGGGCACTTGGTGAAGGGTTTGCTTTGGATACTCTCTTACATTTTTCTTCCTCTTGTGTTCTGCATCAAACTCTGCTTGTTGTGTTCTAGACGGCCTCCTTTGATACCCTGGTGATCCATGTAACCTCTTAATATTTCTCATCTTTTCCACCATCTCTCTTTGGGTCGACCTCTTGTCCAAGAAGGGGAACCAATTATTCTCTGAGGACTTCTTGTCTGTCTCAAAGTCAGCCAGGGCTCATTCTTCTTCTCACACTGGAGTTTCCTGAGAGGTCTTTCAGAGGTGCTGAGATCTTTGCCTCGCATTTTCCTCCCACAGGATTTTTGCAGCTTTAGCCGAAAAAATTGTTGGTCTAAGTGCTTGCAGGGCTTATCTGGAAGCCTGTGTGTGAGACATTCTCCCTCACCATCCATGATCCTGCATCACTTAGTTTTGTGTGGTGGCGGCTGCTGGCAGTACGAGGACAGCTTGTGTGTCCGAGACAGAAACATACAGGTAGTGTACCACCCGAATGTCTTATAACTAATTGTTAAACTCTGAGATTTAGGGAATTCTGTCACCACATTCAAACAACTGAAAGAACTGTAGCTTTTTAGCCGTGTTAGTTAGGTGGCTCTAGGGATGGCAATGATGTTACACCAGTTACTCAAACTTAAGTGTCCTAACAGCTACTGAATGGATTGCCATGAAATTATGTACTACATGGTTACAAGAGGTTGAATCCTGAAGACTTTGGTGTTCCCTGACTTTTCATGTAGCACCACCAACAGGTCAAAGTTCTGATCTAAATATTACCAAATCTACTAGGACTGACACACAATTTGTTACACACATTCATGTACCCCAGAGGATGAATTGAATTAACTTGGTGATCCCCTGACGTTTTACATATTTTTCCAGAACTTTTGGTTTATGACCAAATACCTGCAGAAATAATGACATTACCATCAGGCTCATTTGTACTTGGTCGGTGCTACTTGCCAAATGTTAGTATGCTAACATGCTAAATTAAGATGGTGAAAATTATGCAGGTTAAACGTAAGCTTGGTAACATTGTCACTGTGATCATGTTGGTTTAGCATTAAGCTCAAAGTACAGCCTCGTGGAGCTGCTAGCACGACTATAGACTCTTATTCTTTTTGAAAATATAAATACTGCTTCAAATTTTGCCTTTAGATTAGCACAGGCATCAGTCAAAATCAGCTTTACATGCAGTATAAAGTTACAAACCAACAAGAACACCAACATTGAGTTGGTTGATTTATAAAAATTCTCCTTTTTATAATCAGCTTTAGACAAGGTGCCACACATCCAGTAATTTCTTTTAGGATCTTGAGAAGAAAGTGATTCTTCATTCCCTTCGAGTCTGAATCAGAACCCCTCTGTGAGAAATATTGTGTCAAAATGCAAATCCCCAGCCTCTAAAAAAGACCCAAATAATAGTGCGTGATAATCGTTCCTTTGCACATTAAATCACTATTACATTATACCCTCGCAAGCAGCAACTGAGAGAAGTAAATATGTGCTATATAAAATTGTGGTGGATTTTTACTGCAAAACCAGCTTGCTCATTAATGGATTGGGCTTCCCCAAACATTTATACCGAGCATGTGTGATGGCACTTGAATGCATAGTTGTTGAAAGGATAACTGTTTGCTTATGTGATGAACATTGTGGGTAGGCAATTACCACATTTTAATACATTCATGCAAATGTATCAGTTTCCTCACACATCAATCAAATTTAATTAAAGTTCGCACCCCGAGTCCTGCCTGATTTCACTCTGGAATTTAAATTAGACTGATTTAATAGACTGACAAAAGGTAATTGCAATTATCTATTGTAATGACCTTATAATTAAGGTACCCCAAGTCCCAAGAACCAGGACAGAGACATCCACAATAGATTTTCTTTTTTCTTTTCCTTTATTTGGATCATCTTCATCCTCCAGCATATGTGATGTTGAAGGAGGCAAGAGAATGAGAAGGTGAACTTTCAGCTTTCCTCACCATCCCAGTTGATCACTGAAGTAATACATTAGAGTTGAATTCAGAATGATTTAATAATGTCTATATTTAATTTAAGATTTAAGATGATTTGATGCCTGTATTTTGCTTTTCTCTCTAACATTGTATTTGAAGCACACAGTCTTACAAGCCTTTCATGTATTTACTTTATATCTTTTGTAACACAGAAACTTAGTGTTACAAAACACAGCTTTATCATAATGTGCTAGTATACTATTCTGTTCAGTTATATTTAAAATTGTGTGTATTTTATAGTCACATTAGTAGTAGGCTCACGTTAAATTTAACTTTAAATTATTATTTTCATGGTGCATGGTTACAGTTTTGGTTTTAACAGTTTGTGTTTTATGTTTAAAGTTTTACTCATGGATATGGTTGTTCATTCAGGTTTTTAAACACATTTAGTTAGTTTTTATTTTGGGTAACATGACATTAAAGTTTAGGTTTTTACTCTTTGTGGTTTTATATTTTTACATTATCTTTTTGGATTTAAGCATTTTATATTTTAAGTTATATTTGATATATTAAACTTTTACTTGATCTTCTGTGTGATTTCATTTTGATGCTTCCTGCAGCCCTGAGAACACACAAAAGTTCAAGCATCACTCACTGCGTCAAAACCTTATGGTAATTTCTAGAAGATTGTAGAAGCAGGATGTAAGGGTTAGGGAAACTCGCCTGAGACTGCTTAGAAATGTTATTTTGTAGTTTGAGAGGAATCTTCTTTTTAATTGCTCACAGAGGATCTGACCGGGTAGGAAATGCTGAAAAGGTCTTTTTGAGAAGTAAAGTTCATAAAGAGGTATTCATATTTAAAAAGCAGGAAGAAGCTTTTTCTTTTTGCAGTTTGTATTCTCTCTTTATTCAAATCATTATCACCGCAGGTGTTTCTGTGGTGATAATGAATTGAATTCAGCAAGTAGCTAAAGAAGACAAAATTCTTATTCTGTTACATTATTTTATAAGGCCACTGAACTATGCAAAGTGCTTTACTGGGATTATTTGTCAGAGCCAAATAAATCTGAGAAGGTTTTAAAATAGAAGTGGATAATTCAGATTCAAATATCTCACAGGAAATTAGATGATTCAGTCAATCATAATGGTCCTTCCAAGTACAACAGACTCTAAAATATAGAAATTAACTAGAAATAGCTGACTTTGGACCACAAAATGCAATGTTGAAATCTCTGTTGAAATGCCTGTTTAAAACAATGAGCATTGTACTTTGAATACAGAAGCACAGGCAACAAATCTGAAGGCAGCAACAGCAGGGGAAGCACTTTAAAGGGAACACAGTAACATATTTAAATATATTCCTTTAGAAAAACACATCACAGTGCTCTGCCTCTTGCCTGGGCAACCTTGGAGTTTGTCGTGCGACATAGAGCATTGCAGATGAAGTCACTAGCCTCTAAAACTTTAGTAAGGTTCACCCCCTGCAAAAAAAAAAAAAAAGATCTTGTAGTTTCAGTTACAAATGCAATGTCTACAACGTAATTTTAAGTAAGACGAACAAAAAGTGTCAACTTAAAGGCAAGCTTCTTATGATTTTAAATGGATGTGTGCAACAGGTGATATAACATCAAACTGTAGTGACAACATTACACCAGCAGGGGTAGGAATTGTTAAATAAATTGTTCTCAAGATGGGGTATGCAACACTGTGGGCTTGTGCAAGTTGTGTAAAACCACTGATATCATTATATAAACATTTACAAAGCTGTATGTTTGCAGAGCGATCTGTTTTTAAAGAGTTTGACTGATCTGTTAGAGACATAAAATACAGCAGGTCTGTACAAGCGCACTGTGAAGACATACTTACTGTTTGGATGTCCATGCCATGGAGCATGTAGAGCACATCCTCTGTTGAAACATTGCCTGATGAACCCTGAGCGTACGGGCAACCTCCCAGGCCAGCTACTGCAGAATCCACCACAGACACCCCCATCTGCGAGGACACACAACAGAGACATTCAGCTCCTCCACACAAGCTTCACCTCAGGTAAATCCCTGGAACAAAGATCCTTGTTCTGTTGGATTGTTCGGCCCGGTGCAGCGTGCCTTGCCAGGGCCGCTTTCGTGTTTTACAGCTGTTTAGGAGAACTGTGGGCTTATGTCTTGAAGATGAGTGGGCACAGAATGTCCCACAGTATGGCTTAGTCATCCTCTTTGTCAGCTTAAACCACCAACACCACATAATTATGGCCTTGTTAATACGAGAGGAACATTATAAATGCTGAACAGAACATTTCATATGTTTCTGATTCTCCTGGTTACTCATGTTTTTACAGCACTACTCTGCCCTTAAACCATGGGGATTCACTTTCTTGCCACATTCAGAAGACATTTTTTCCTCGGCTGGATGGTGTCCTCTTACACCAGGCCAACAATACGGGAATTGTAACATTGCTACACAAATGTGCAGTTGCTACAAATAATCATTAATGTCATAAATGATTTCCCTGATGACCCTGGTGAAAATGTGCTTGTCCTGTGGTGGTCTTATATATTTACACCTGCAAGAGATTTTTATTCTTTGCTTGCTTGTTTTGTTATGTGTATGGCTCATTGGCAGTCAACATAATTGTTATATTTTGTGGGAAACATTTCAGGTTTTTGTGTGTGTCTGGCCTCTATATGAAAATGAATGTTGCATTTTCAGTTGTTTATCTGAATTTAATGCTTTTGTTGGACAGCTTACACCACACATCTTAAAATATTATGATTAGGAAATATTGATTTACTGCTTTTGTTTTGATATTAATGTTGCAAGAAGAGCTCATGTATACATATATATTTTACAATGTCTATTATTGTCCATATTACATAAAGAGACTTTGTTTTCACACCAAAAATGGTGAAGCCAGACCTTTATTTTTACAGAGTCATTATGAACTTAGGTCTCGGGATGTTTTCCACATGTCCCTGGGATTGTCATGAGAATATTAAAGATGTTTTCCAGCTTCCGTGGCAAAGCCAGATGTCAGAGGATCCCACAGTGAGAGAAACTTAACACGCTGCTCCTCTCAGTGGCATCGGGTCATGAAGGACTTTCACCCCGTGGAGCAGGACCAAGCAAAGCTTAATTAAAAGAACCACTATTGCCTTTTTTTGAACAATGCCTCTAATTGGTTGCTTTTCCTCCAGACAAGAACCTACTTCTTTCAGTGGCTGTCTGAGCCAGCCGTAATTGCTGTTTGTGTTGGCAAGGGAAGAGGAGGAGGTGGGGTAGTAGGAGGAGGAGATCTACTCCGGTGTGTGCAGTGCACGAGATTTCCAGACCTTGGTTAAAGCCAGAGCAGGATATTGTACTAGGCAGAATTTTTTGTAGTATAAACACAGAGTTGTAATCTACCATGCCAATCCTCTCGCTTTCAGCTGCAAACCGTGTAAGGCCAGGGGCTTCAGCATACCGTTTCTGAGAGAAACAAAACGGACCCTTCAGCGGTGTGCCCTGTTCCTCTGGACACTAATCGCGCAGGAATTGGTGGTCAGCAGATCGACCTTGCCAACGCTCAGTTAGCTTCACACTGCCCGGAAACCAGAAACCAGTGCACTCAGTGTTAAAAAGCCATATTCAGTTAGTTGTGGCTCTATAAAAACAATACATTCCTGGGTAAAGAGAGTGCATTTTCAAACTTGCATGATTTGGGATAAGCTTGTTGACATTCTACACTCCGAGTGGACGAGGCTGAAGATGGACATGCTCCCATTTTGGTTTTATAACTGCGTCAGAGAGAGAGAGAGAGAGAGAGAGAGAAAAGAGAAAGTGTGTATTCACTGAAGGACGTGAAGCAGTGATGCTTTACCCACTACTACATAAACTGGGAAGCTGAAAGCCTGAAACAGCCACAGATCCACTGCTGACACATATATCACCTTCCAAGAACGCTTAAATAAGCTTGCCACTGGAAAGCAAAGATACTGACAGGCAGCTAGGAGACAGACAAACCAAACACAAAGAAGAAATAAATAACATTTTTACTTTGTGATTTTTTGGAGCACAGCAATTCTGCACTATATAATCAAGTCATTCACTTTCCACATCAACCTCTTCACGGAGTTTCATGAATGCAGAACAATCCATCCAGTTTGTGTCTTTAGGTTCCCGTGGATGCTGTGTGGTCAGTGAATTTAAAGGAAATTAATTTTGTCAAAGCTTCCAAAAATAAAATCTACAGACACAACCTAAAAAACAATAAACACAGATATATTTGTCTGTGTGGACTTTTTTCACAATAAAAAAGACCTGAAAGGTGTGTGTGTGTGTATGTGTGTGTGTGTGAGCTTCAAATGCTCCTTCGCATTTGTTTGAAAGAAGATACTTTTGTTGTTCTTTGTGATGTTTGGTCTTTTCGGATATTGTAAGGTTCTGAACGTCTGAATGTCTGAATGTTATGTGTTGTCGCTGACAAATAAATTAACAGAGAGGACTATGAAATGTAGTGCAGAACCAATGTGATATGATTATTAACACGGTATACACGTGTGAATGCCCTCATTATTTAAAAACGTTTCCTCTGAAAAACAGCTTTTCAGTGGTGATGATGATGAATAGGACAATCATGATGGTGATGATGAAGCTCATGATGGTCATAACATGATCATATAGAGTAAATGTCAATTATAACATCATCGTCTCAACATATGCCAATGATAAACCAAGGAAATACATCAAATCAGGCCAAGGTGAAGTGGTTTTGAAATTATCAACATAGTTGTTGTTGTTATTGTCACAGCCCATCATAATTGAACATTTCCTTGTAAACAGAGACAAAAGAAAATACTGAAGATGAATTGTAATTGTGAGCTAAAGTGTGAGCACAAACCGGTTATACTGTATCCCCCATCTGCAGCAGCACACGATACACCACAATTGTGGGCAAGAATAAATACATATCCTTGCCAAGCCTGTGAAATCTAAGTACATACGTTGTCATTGTGTGACCTGCCAGGAGTAGGTTTGTAACAAAGCCCCCCCAGACCTCCTGAAAAGAAAAAAAGAAAAAGGTACAAAGACTGAGGAATGTCTTTATCAGGAACAAAAGAGGTGACTCAGGGCTGACAGAGCTGGGGGAATTAATTTCTCTCCCAGTTGGTGGTGTGGACTTCTGGCACACAGTAATGAAAAGCTATGATAAAATCTTTCATTTCCATCTTGTTTATGGGTGAGCAAATAGTAGGCTAAATATTCCCGGCTGCTATTATTTTTTGTGGCCATGGGGCAGCTGCGATGAATCACTGTAAATATGATCCGCAGAGGAATTTTACCATCCCTCTGCGCCTTTTCACTTCGCCATCCCAAATGAAAGCTAACTTTAAATATTTGCTACTTTTCACATGGACATTGTTGAGCTTTTCTTCAGCCCAATGTTACAGATGAATAGCACCATAGATAATCATGAGAAAATCAACAATATTAGAGGTAATCAAACCATAATTCCTCCCAAAAAACACTTTACTGTGTTTTGTTCTGGTGCAGTAAATATTTGCTTAACATCTGACAACTTCTAAAAAAGTCAGTTCATCTGTTTTTTACATTTACAGCAGTTAGAAGGCAAGTATCGCAAAGTTATATTATGAAATGCCATGTATTAATTCTTCATTATGCTCATCAATAATGTGGCTTTAATTTACAAGTTAATATTTATTTACATATGCTCATACAAGACTTTCACCCCGTGGAGCAGGACCGAGCAGGCTAAATTCAAATCACCTCTAACGATGTTGCTAATTGGTTGCTTTTCTTACTCTGGCATGCAATCAAACTTTATAGTATACAGGATAATAAAGTATGTAGACAGGAATACAGTAAGAAGTAATAACTGGACAATAATATGTCAATTTCACAAATATAAGGAAATAAATGTGTGTAATATGTGAAAAACTGTCTTTATATGTGGTTTTCATAACTGGTTTTTGTATATTCCAGTATTAACATTAAGGCACTTTGTCTTTGGTGGTGAATCTCTTTGTTTTCAGGTCTACTAGGTCTAGGTCTTTGTTATTCTTGGATGATACTGTGCAATAGCACTGTAAATTACCACTGTAATTATGCCCTAATTTATGCAAACTATAAGTCATAAAGCATAATTACCTTCTGCCCACCAGATATTTACAAATGCTACCAAAGTTTCAAGCGTTGTGTCTGCAGCTGCAGCTCCATTCATCACATGCTCAGCAGCGAGCGAATGAAAGGATCATTTTCCACTGGCCTTTAAGCGCAGCATTGTCAGAGAGTTCAACAGCCAAGCGACAGATGAGTTAGGAGCCCCCCAGGGCCCTTCTATCCACCTAGCTCTCAGTTTGCTTTGTCCAACCGACACTGAATAGGTGAGCCTTTGTACTGAACCCCTCACATCTGTTGACCCACCCAGCTCCCAATGAGCTTCTTGCTCTGCAATGACAATGTGCTCCGGAGAACAGATACAGCCATATCTGCATTACTGCTATTTTATGTCTGGATTTATGTCCGTTTTACACTCACTACAGGCAAAACGGTGAAAAACACAGCGGCGAGAGCTCTTCCACAGGGATTTACAACCTAATTACACTTTTGTGAGCTGTGTAGAAACAGAGTATATTACTGTTATAGTCCATTACGTTTTTTCTTCCCCACAATACACGCGTCCTGTGATGGAAGGGCCCATTGGAAATATCTTATGGTCATTAAGATTCTGGGATTTTTTTTTCCAGTGGGCAGTTTGTGAATCATCTTGCTTTGTGGGGAGGCTTAGATCATGTTTCTTAATGTCCCTCTTCCCTGCTGACTGATGGCCCCTGGTTTTCTCTGTGTCCCATTGTAACCTACACATTTGTTTTGTGCATTCTCAATAGTTGCCAAACAGAGGATACATTCATAATGTCGTAAACTGACACATTGTCATTAAAGCTCAGGGCAGATCCAGTTTTCAGTGAGTTTCATAAACACTTTGACAGCAATACATTGTATTGTATCAGGAGAATGTCAACAGTAGTTTCAAGATTTATGTTAGATGAACACATATTGTATGTGATTACACGCTTGTAATCTCTAAAATTTGTGAATTTAATATAATTTCTAACAACCTTAAATGGCCAAAATAAATGGCCTAAATCAGCCTGAATGAAGATTTTGATAAGAATTTCTTCCTTTTCCTTTTGCCTGATGCCAGTGGAAAATAAACACTACTGATCCTTTGCTCTTTGTAAAAATGAAGAAAAGATGCTGTCTTTGAATGTCTTGTAATACATGCCTCGAAAATTGTCTAAAAAGATGGATTGGGAGCAGCTTAATATATGATTATCCCCAGCAGGAATAATGATTTAAAGCCTCAGAAAAGACTTGTGATCTCTACAATGTTGGCAGTTACTTAAGGAAGTTGAAAGGTATCTTGGAACAAGAATCACCTCGTCGACTTCGCTTCCACATCTGGTTGCTCCTCTTCGTGTCCTTGTGAGTTACAACATTGATTTATGCAAAGACTGGGCATTAATCCATAATTGGCCTGTGGTTCTCCACAAGAGTGTTCATATTCATCAAAAGGAGAAGGATGTGCATGTGAAGGAGAAGGTGCACAAAAATTCTTGCCAAGCTACTGCGAAAGCAGAAAGCTGTCAAACAATCTCGCATGAGAGGATGTGCGGATCAAGAGGATGATGCATCACTGTCTGGTGATTGTACAGTGGAGAGTCTACACTTCCAGCTCTGAGGTAAATGGGCCTCCTCTTCTAACCATGCCAGTAAGCCCGCTACAGAAAGTACTGGCACTTTTCAAATCCTTTACACAAAGATCAGGGTGGTTTTTTCGTGTACTTTTCTTCACTTCCCTTTTTCTGATATCCCACATTTTTGGTTTTTAGATTGGCAGAGATGTCAGATTTCTCCTTCACTCGATTTTCAAAGATGTCTATTGGATGTCTGCTAGGTCACGAAAAAAGTTGAAGAAATGTCAAGTTCTCTCCCCATCGTTTCCTATAATTCACAGGTCCCTCTACCCAACATTGGGGCCGTTCCCCTTCATCTTAAAGAAATGCCAGGTGCCTTGAGTGATTCTTACCCAGAGTAAGGCAGCACAGTCTTGCCAGAGAGAGCAATAGTTGTAAAAAAGATGGATAGATTATTTTATTTTATTATCTTGACCTTTGTTTTTCTCTTTCCCCTTCATTGTTAATGATTAGATCTGTTGTGTCTAAGTGCTTTCTTGTGCATGAGATCATTCTCAGGGGTGTGTCCTTGAGGTTTGAACAGTTTTGGGCATGTTCATCTTCCATCCTTTACATAATAAAATGTGCTTATACGTGCACCACTATGAAGGTACACAGTGTCAAAGTTCAATTAGTTGATGCAGTTATAAGAAAGACAGTGAATGTTTTGGATAGATAGTTTTGCTAACATCTTATTTTTGTTGTCAAAACAATAAAAGTAAGTCCTTGTTTGTAATATTAAGAGCATATTACCACTACTTCTGCTACTGCAATACTCCCAGTAATAATAAATATGATAATAATAATTATGATCATAACATAATAAATCATTATGGTCAGTAACAGATGACTTGTCAAACTATATATTATGAGTTCTTACCTGAAGTGCAGTAAGGATGTTGGGCAGTGCTTGCCCATAAGTGTCATGGCAGTGAACTGCTACAGCGCTGGTGGGCACCTCCTTCATCACACTCTGCAACATCTTAAACATGGAACCTGGAGTACCAACACCGATGGTATCCCCCAAGGAAATCTCATAACAGCCCATTTCATATAACCTCTTTGCCACCTAAAGAATAGTGAACATATAGTAAAATGCTCGGAAATCCCACAGTAAAAGAACTGTTAATGCTTATCTTCAGTAAGATGCAAGTATCATTTCAAGTGTGGTTTAGCATTGACATGTCTGAGAATGTAACTTTTAATAT
>JAVQJL010020321.1:0-14165 GCA_036024295.1 Nannoperca obscura | reverse complement strand
CTGCTAATTAAGTCTGCATTCATTATGGCTACACCAAGCACTCCCTGAGACTTTACTCTGCAAATTAAGAGATTCTAATTCAGAAATCACCAGAACTAAGCTGAGATGTTATAATAAAGAAAAAAGAACTAGTTTGTCATGCATTTCTTTTTTCCAACACCACACATTTAGTTTTATCTTCCTTCCCCCCCAAAAGTTATTCTAATGTGATTTATCATGATTAATCACAGCCTATAATTGTGATTAACTCGATAAAATGTCTTAATCAATTGACACCACTAGTTTCAATATTTCCATATCCCCTGTCTATGGCTCTGAGCCCCAACCCTTTTCAGTCCTACTAAAGATTGTTTAAGTTTGGTCACAAATATATAGTTTTATTTTTAACAAAGGCGAAGTTATTTCCTAAAACAGATGGGCACTGTAGGTTTATCCAAGCATTACTCAAATAATATTAAATGGGACACTTGTTGAGGACTATTTTAAGCCATGAATTGATAGACATTTGGTGCACTAGTGAGTATTTACAAACTCAATGGCCTTCATGGTATGAAAGAACATGTCATCTAGTGCATACATGTGGCTCATTAATGTGTTTTTTGATGTGCAATTGTTTGTGGACAGCAATGGAGGTGTTATCAGACTTTGGCTACACAGGCTTCTCCATTTTTTTTTTTTTTTTTACTGGATTTACTTATATTAAAAAACATATTTATCTGTCATACCCTCCAATCTTGCATCCTCCCCAACATTTGGAAAGTGGCTCATGTGGTAATTGCAGTGACCTTAATAACTATCATACAATTTCCAGGTTGTCCTGCCCTCAAACAATCTGTAGAGAGGCTGCTGTTCTGAATGACTATGCAAGCTTATCCAACCTACCCTGTATAAATAAAGGTTAAATAAATAAATAACAGTGTAGTCTCGGTCTCTTCTTGCTTTTTTCCCCTCAGGCAGGTGTCGTCAGGCTTGTTAACATCTGTCTTGTTGTGCTGTCCACTCTGCCACTGACTTTTCTCTGTTTACCACTCGACCAATTTGGGCCTAGAGCCAGGTGTGTGTGAGAGAAAAACAGAGAAAGAGAGAGAGAAAACAGACAGAAAGCATGCAGTGAACATCTCTGTCCTCTACTGAGCAAATGGGCATGGACAACAGCTTTACAGCCTTTGTCAAGTTGAAGCTGTCTGTCTGATTTAAGGAAACATCTTTCCTCTTCTCTCTCTCTTCTGAGTGGTGAAAAGAACCACAAATTACAGTAAGATTTTATATATATATATATATATATATGTGTGTGTGTATATGTATGTGTGTATATACCCAGAAGCTTCAGGACAGGACTGTGAGACCACTAAATAGAAGTGTTTACTTTCTGTAAATCTCATTGGACCTCAAATCTGAATTGATTTTTACGTAAACTGGAAAAGGTCAAATAGTTTCATTATGTCGTTACCTTTTAGGTGTCACGCTAACAAAACAACTTCATATCCATAGTGCCTTAGGCCTTGGAACAGCCGATTGAATTGAAGGAAATAAACACAACAGCAGCCAGCAGTCAGCTCTCTCGGAAGCAATAAACTCCTAATCATTGAGGGATAAAAAATTACCTGTGCCTGATGGAACCAGAGGCAAGCTGCGTGTGCGTGCGTGCGTGTATGTAAGCAAAATTTTTTGCCAGCCGAATGAAAACACTATCAAAACCTCATATGTCACTAGGTGGTCCAGGCATGATGAAACGTGATGAAACAACACTGCTGGCTGCCCATTGCCGTTTTGCTCTGCAGTTGGTACTTTCTATTATTTCCCCTCATATATTGATTGTCTTTCCTCACTGTTGAACTTGTGGGGCCAGCGAGCAGGCTGCTGCTTCTTCCTGCTGCTCCCTGTCAACATTATTTTAAAGAGGACACACCCATATTTACACATATGCAACAAACACATACTGTGTGTACTTGTAAATAATAACACGTAACTTTAAGGACTACATGGTACACACACCAAGATACACATCAGGTCAAAACCTCCCTTGGATCAATTAATCAGAGGGTCCATGGGGCCATGCAATGAATAGGAGCTGCTTCAGTTTAAGGGTCCTGGCTTTTGTGCATGCCGGCTCACTGTCACACTGTCACACTGCCGTGGCTTACTGGGACAACTGAATACAATTGAGCATCCGTTTAATGTTGTTAACAACAACACCAGTTTTTCTACTATGACTATGACGAGTCAAAATGTCTGCTGTGAAAAAGGCAAATTCTGCTCACTGCTCTGTCAGCTTGCTGTACTGTATAAGCTAATGTCAATCAATCAGCCAGTTTTTCTCTCTCCCTCCCTTCCAGTATCTTTTGGGTTTGTTTAATTATATTTAGTTGCAACAACAATCGTTCACTTCTTCAACTCTTTCATGCATCACAAGACATTTCTGTATTTGTTTTAACGTTTCCTTAATGTAGGTTTTTTGGTGTTGTTTTAGTTGGGTAAAACTAAACCTCTCAAGTTAAGACAGTGAGAGGATGCCAACTTGACCTTGAGGACAATCACCCAGAACTGACACAATGCTGAAGCCTTGGGTGGCCTGCTGAGCTGCTCCCTGCTGCTGCTCAGCATGATGTTGCACTGTGTCCTTGTTTGTTGTTCTTTTATATATGTGCATGGGTGTGAAGGACTAGCATACGATGTAGATATCATACAAAACAAATGCTGGATTGGGCTTTGTGTGTGTGTTGTGCATTCTCACGTAGAGGCATTTGCATGAGCCTGAAGAGAGTGTTTATATTTGTATTCCCGACCTGAGGGTTGGAAAATGACCTGTCTCCTGTGATTATATCCTGGGTAACCAGAAGTGACGTGGTAATTGTGAAATCTATTTAAAATAATTATAGCTTGTTTCTCTCCTTTTCTCACTCTCTCTCTCTTTATTCCTCTACTCATGCTTCCCTCTGTTTTCAGGTCATTACTAGATCTCCCTGTTTACACCTACTTGTCACCGTCTTATTCCTACGGCTGTGTTATTTCTCTGCTCACGGCCTATTTTCTAAATTTCTTTCCCTCTTGTTTGCCATATTTCACCCTTCCTTTCTCACCCCTTATGGCCCCATATTTCTAGCTCCCTATTCAAGCGCCACACTCTTTTTCGGTTTCCTCCTCTCTCTCTGGTTAAATGTGTTTATAGAAAACCCAGTATCGATCTGGTGATGTTGCTAAGATCAATAACACAGACAGTGTCACAGTTTAACCTGCAAATAGTGATGGACGATTTCTGCTCAACTTATACTTTCCATGTGTTGGCATTTAGATTTCTCTTCTCACTCAGTCCCTTTTTCTTTCACTCTCTGCTTTCACACACAGTGGCGGCCATTCCTCCCCGGTCTGAAATATGAAGTGATAGACTCAGCCTACATCTCCCTGTACGCAGGTAAGAGCTACTCTGCCCTGCTGATTGTTTTGTCTTGGGAAAAATATATATATTTCAAGAATTTTGAAATGGACTTTAAAGTTTTATGATGTTCGTAGCAAAGATACACCTGGGACTCTTTAATGATAGAAAAAAATATTTCTCTCTTCTATTTCTAGTCTGTTTGTTTAGCTGAGAGCTGCCAAATAGAAAAAGGAATTGATGCTATAAAAAACTAATGCATTAGTCTACTCTGGTATCAATCAGTAGTTTAATGCCACTTTTTTGCACCAAGATGTGCTTCCCACTTGTCCCTCAAACAAACTCACATTTAGGGTCTAGGTCTTGATGAAGGCTTAACATTTTTCCTCATTTCATTTCTTTTTCTCACAGGACAGCTGCAGATTGTCACTTTGAGAGCATTGTATGTCTTCTCTATGTGGGGCCAAAGAGAGTTGCTCTATTTTTCTCTATAGGTGTCATTCGTAGCAGGGATAAGAGCACTCGCTCCTGAGTAGATGTCTAACCTCTATAACGCCAAGAATAGCAGTGTGTCACAGGGATTCAGTATCGTTAACAAGGGAAAATGCCAGCTGCAGAGAAAATGATTTGTGGAGTTGTCATTTTGGGCAAAGCTGCCAGTTGCTAGGGATGTATGCCTTCTTGTTTATGGCCAGCTATGACAGGAAAGAAGGAGGCCTTGTACAGTATATGAGGTCACCTGCTGGATTCAAGCATTGCCATCTCCTCATCTGTCTCCCTCCACCCATCCATCCCTACTCCTCCCTTTATGTCAAGCTCTCAACAACATGTTTTTCACAGAGTTATAGCCAGATGCAAAGAGATGGGTGACTCATCAGCTAGAGTCAAATTGTTCAAATAATGTACATCCATACATATTTTTACATGAAGGAGCCCAATAAGTGATGGTGAGACTTTTTCAGCTCATATTTAGTCTCTGGAAAAGCAGTAATAATTGTTGTATTGCATTTTGTTCTATAATCCATGTGAGCACTTTATAATTAGATTTAGTTATTGGGTATTTCCAGTGTGCTGTATCTCATCTGAATGGTTTTCTCAACATCCATCTTTGTGGTAAAATATCACCAATACTGACAAAAACTGTTTAACTGTGTATTATTGAATTTTTACTCATGGAATAGTAATTTGTGTCAGGATAATAGTTCATGGTACAATACATAACATTTGCAGGGCAGTTCACTACAGCTCCAAAATAATTTCTCATGGGTTCAAACTAAATACATCTCTTTATTAGTGTGATAATACGTTTTCAGAGCAGTTCAGAATCAGTGAGAAAAAACATAAAAGCACAACCCATATGGTAGCTGTTACTGAATTTACACCATCATCATTTACTACAGAGAGCAGCAAATTCAAATCAGCACAATAACAATGAATGTAGCCATATTTGCAATAATAACACAGTATTTTTTTATTACAACACAACTACATCTGTGCAACATGATGCAAGTTAATCAAAAGACAGAGATGAATATCTCCATTGTTTTCTTTGTTTGTTTGCTTGTTTTGAGGGAATTCCGTAACATAGATAATTAATTAGTCTTGGCAAAGCTTGTGTGTAGTGCTAACCAACAAGGTACGTGATCAACAAATGTCTTATTGTTAGAAAGAAAGTCTTAGAAAAGGCTTTAACTGTGTAGCTTGTGCACACAAAGACACACACACTCCACCCTCTGGAGGATAAAAATGATGCTGACCACTCTGTTAATTATAAAGCATTTCTCCCATCAGGCCTTGCTCCTGACATGCCATTAATCACACATGCTCTCTCCTCCTTCCCTGATATCGATTGGTATAATTATGACTCTGCTCTGCGCTGTTTTTGTTTTCGCCCAACTTTTTTCTGATCTTCTCACTTTAGATTTTGTTTCTGCTCTCCTCCCATTCATCTTCTTCATTTGTTTCCTTCTTCTCTGCCTCTCTTTTTGTCTTTTTTTGTCTTTTGATGGTTGGGAAAGATTTATGTTGATTGGGATGCAAATAATGTGGGTAATGTTTTTTCTTCCAACAGCTAACATCAAATGTTTACGTCATTAAGATAATCAAAACAGTGAATGCAATAATACATTTTCTACATCATCTCTGCCTCCCTCTATGTCTCTCTGTCTCTGTGTTTTTCAGACGAGTCCGATCTGAAGATGAACAGTGTGGGCCACATCCCCCAGACCTTGGCCAGTCACATCCGTCTCCCAGGGGAGTCTCAGCCCCAGGGTCTGGAGGGAGGCAGCATCATGCAGCACGGAGCAGATATGCTGAAGCCGGACCCCAGGGACAACTTCTACAGCAGTAAATCTGCCAGTCCTGATTTCAGGCTGTTCCCTTTTTCTGTCCTCGTCCTGGTTTTCTGGCCTGTCATTTTCTCTTACTGACTGATTGGCTGTCTGGCTCACAGTGTCTGTGACTGTCAGTTTAGCTGTTCAGACTGTCTTTCCGTCCGTCTGGCTGGCCGTGTTCCATTTTTTGTGTGTTTTTCTTTTATCTCCGATCTCTCTGACTCTTATATTTGTTGAAACCAGAATTCCATATACATATTTGTTTGTACCTGACTTCAAATATTTACCTTGCCTTCTCTCTTGCTCCTCTGTCCTCAGCTCCTATGATCGACCCCTCCCGACTGGAAAACGTTCTTCCGGCTTGTCTCTACTCTCCAACCTATGTAGTGAAAGATTTTCCCATTGCCAGATACCAAGGACTGCAATTTGTAAGTCACCTTTCCTTCGCTGGATGTGTGATGATTTTTTGTGATTTTTATGATTTGTTGTATGTGTCAGTATGTGTTCTTACCAAATTAGACCCGTGTGTTCATCAGAATGACAAGGGCTGTAGCTTTAACCTGCTAAAAGTCTGATAAAGTCCACAGAGAATCTAAGTCCAGACTAGTTTGGACATCACCACTGAATCTCTCCCTCTGTATCAAAACTCATAAGGTGAAGCAGGTGGAAGGTAGTGTTGAGCGCTGCTCCCCCCTTTAGGACAACACGAGTTACTGCAGCAGCTGCAGAAACAAGTGATGACCCACGAAAACACAGCAAATCCATTTTAGATTGTACAGCAATCACCATAATAAAATGTAACATTATGTAGGGTAAGTGGCTGATTTTAATTAGATGCTGTTTCTAGTCTATTTTCCTCCATGGATACTGCTAAATAAGAATTTACTCCTCCATCAGTGTTTTCTGGGGTTATTGCATTTTTGATTGACACTCAACTTTTCTACAGGTCTATTTGTCATTTGTTTACCCCAATGACTTCACACGTCTCACCCACATGGAGCGAGAGAACAAGTGTTTCTACAGAGAGTCTCCTATCTACTTGGAGAAGTAAGGGCATTATTGCTTTTATCTTTTAGAGAGCCAAAGGGACATTTGTCTCTGTCTCATATATATGAGCAAGTACATTGATTATGCAGAATAACTGTTTTCTAAATAAAAGTTTCTCTGAATTTGATGACAGTGATTCATGCAACCTATCACCAAAAGATTACGTTTATTATGCTGCAAGTCACATTGAAACTTCAGCCTTCTGTTAATGGATGTGGTTGTGTGTGTGTGTGTGTGTGTGTGTTGCCTCTTGTTGTGTCTGCCAGATTTGGTTTCTACAAATATATGAAGATGGACGAGGAGGACGATGACAGACCCTTCTTCTTCCCCAACCCAGATGGTAACTGATAATGTGCAAACACACACTCATGCGTGCATACACAGTCACACTAATACATGCATGCACACAAACTCTCTCAACTTTGGGTCTCCTTCATGTCTCCAGACTTCCTAGAGGAAGAGGAGGTAGTTGATACAGAGGACGAGGCAGAGATTGTTGGCACACAGCCTCCCAAGAAGGCCTCCCATCCCAACCAGACCAGCCACACCTCCAACCCTTCCCACCAGCACTTGAAGCCTGGGTCCACACCAGCTGGCAGAGAAGGGAAAGAAGAGGAGGAGGACCCTGATGAAGAGGAGGAGGGAGCAGTCAACAGTGTCATACACCGCAGAGAAAGGAGACACTTTCCACACAGAGATGCACAGATAGGTAGGGATCTGGACAGAGACTGGGGAAGAGATCATACAAGAGGACATGAGAACATGAGAAAGGACACCAAAAAGGGACTTGAAGAGCCCCAGAGCAGGGTGCTTCAGTCGGACATGGACAGTGTGGTACGTGGGCGTACCCTCTCTTGGATCCGCACTGGTCCTGCAGAGTTGGGCCCCGGCAGGAAAGGAAGAGGGGGAGGAGGAGGAACAGATGATGGAGGAGGAGGAGGAGGAGAGAAGGGAGCTGAGACTTCGCCTAAACTGAGCAAGTCTTCACTCCTTTTCCCCCAAAAGTCCTCCCTCTCTGCCCTTGCCAGCCGAGCCAAGCAGATCCTCGGCAACTCCGCCCATAGCAACAACCCTCATGATAACAATGACAAGCTTGCTGGAAACAAGGAGAAGAGGGAGGAGAATAAGATCTACATCACCAGGCCTCGACCTGCCAAGGAGCGGGAGAAGGAGAGGGAGAGGGAGAGGGAGCAGCGTCGAGACAGGAGGGAGGAAAGGGTCTCTCGCCACCCTAGAGAGGTGTTCCCTGGGGTCTTTCTGTACCAAACTGGAAAGACCACAAGGCTGGTCAACTTTGGTGCCAGAGGACATACTGGGGGAGGCATAACTGGAGGTAAAAGTCTTGTTAGTGCCCCTCAGCTCTGGCCCAACCCCCCCACAAAAGAAGGTAAGACATCACCTCACAATGGAAGCATCAACATACAAAATGAAAGTGTGCAGAAGTTTGCCAACAGGGCAGCAGGGGCAAAAAGCAAGAGGAAAGATGAGCAGCAGGATTTAAAGACTACTTTCACTGCTGATGTACCCAGCAAAGGGGACCCGCTTACTCCGCTGTCCCATCAAGATCCTCCTCCCCCTCCGGTTACCCTTTCAAGGATAAACTCCACAGAAAACACGCTCCAAGGTGAATCACGGGTCACCTCGTACCTCAGGACCTCAGAGATCACAGAGTCCCAGCAGCACCCAGACCCGGACCCCAACCCAGTAGAACTCGACCAGAATACAAACCACTCCAATCCTGAACCCGACCCTGACCCCGATCCCGAGCCAGAACCAGAAGAGGGCGAGATGTCAGATTACAGCTATGAGGAGGTTGAGGCCCGGCCAGGTTGGGCAGAGGAGAGCATCAACTGGCAGAGGACCTTCTCAGTCAATCCGATGGACTTTGAGCTGCTGCGCTCTGACTGGAATGACCTGCGCTGCAACGTGTCTGGCAACCTCCAGCTGGCAGAGAGCGAGGTGGTGGACGTGTTGGCGCAGTACATGGAAAAACTCAACGAACGCAATGGCGGGTAAAGCTGAAGGGGAGGGAGGGACAATGTGAGGCTAAAAGAGGGCTTATGTTTCCCTACAACCTTGCAAGTTCAAACGTGGTTTCTTATTCTAACCATTATGTAAATCAAGAAGTAATTTCACTGGGAACATGTTGGTCATGCCCTGGTGCTTTGACTTTGTGTTAGCTGTCCTCTATTGCTGATTACTATTTTCTGCAGCAGCGCTTACTTGATATTATTTGTGTAGCTTGGCCATTAACTTTTCTGTTTTCCTTTTCTTCTTAAATTGTACCATGCAGACTTTACAGCGCCACAGATAATGAGTAGCTGCATTTTTTGAAGTGGTCTGCCTATAGTCAAACAATAATGAATTCAGTTGTGAGAATGATATAATGATATAAATATTATATTTGCATGTACAACCTGCCTGAGTTTTCTTTAGCTTTTTTTGTCTGTGCCCCAGGATCTACACGCTGCTGCGAATCATCAACGTTGAGAAGCGGCGCGACTCGGCAAGAGGAAACCGCTATCTGGTGGAGCTGGAGCTAATGGAAAGGGGCCGCAGTGTGGTGCGTCTTTCGGAATACATTTACCTGCTGCTCCACCGCAGCAGACAAGGAGAAGAAAGTCTAGAGAACACCGACTCTGCCCCGGCCTCAGCACCTGCTTCGGCCCCGTCTGCTGCCACGTCCAGCCTCACCACCCCACCACCCCCTCCCTCCAACAGGTCCCCCGCCCGGCCCGGAGTGACCCCCTGGAGCACCGCCTATGCTAAGCCTCTGCTCTGCCAGCCGGTCATGCTGCAGTGGAGGAGAGAGGTCATGGTGCACTTTGTGGTGCCAGGTCAGTCAAAAGACTTTCAAAACTGAGTAATCTGCATGGAACCAATTGTTAAACTAAGATTATTCAGGCTTTATTTTCTACTCATCCAGAGAAAATTCAGAACATGCAACAAAAAAGAATTTGAGAATAATTTCTTATAAGTTTTTCTTACTTGCTGTCTACTTTTCCCTTTGTTCTCACTGTCCTTCAGTGAAAAATCAGGCTCGCTGGGTACAGCAGTTTATCTCTGACATGGAAAATCTTCACCACCAGACAAAGGATGACAATTTCAGCATCATCATTGTTGACTTTGAGAGTGAAGACATGGACGTGGAGCAGGCGCTTAGAGAGAGCAGTGTGCCAAGGTTTGTGTGCGCAACACAATCAGCCATGTAAAATGACATTTTGAAGCGTTTAAGATAATTTGAATGAATCCTAAGTGATGTGTGTTTGTGTGTGTGTATCTTTGGTTTGACAGATATGAGTATCTAAGGAGAGAAGGGAACTTTGAGCGCTCGGCAGGACTGCAGATCGGAGTGGACACTATTGAGGTTAGAGAAACAAAGCACACAGAGGCAAGACAGCAATATGTGAGCTGGCAGTAAAAAGCCACTCACTGAAGGTCAGCCGCTCTTACTGACCACATGACCTTTACCATCTGATGGACAGACAGAAAGAACACTCATGCATAATGAATACATCACTGCTAGGCTGGTCTGTCACGGGCTGTGGATCTCGCCCTTATCTCCGAGCCTCCTCCTGCTTCCCTTCGTCCTCTCCCACAGAGCCCAGCTGTGGGTGACGAGGGAATCGCTTAGACAGTAAGCTGCATTCCCTCTGTCGTGTGTATGCCACAGCTGTCACATCTACTCCCTTTCACAGGTTATTTGTGTGCTTGTGCCCTTACTCCGCTCGTTGGCTGTCTTTCGATCACAAGCGTGCACACCCACCCAAGGGGGCGTGGAACGGCTGGATATTTGGACAGACGTTGATCCGTCAGTTGAGTGTCAGTGCTGTCACAGTGGGATGACAGGGCTGTCACTCATGTGTCCTGCGGACCTGTGGGCTCTGGAAGTTAAGAGACAAGCCTCTGATGCTGAGCCCAGTCTTCTCCACTTTCTTTAACCCTAAAATATCATATTAAGTGAATGTGAATATTAATGTGAACATCCACTCGCATACACTCAAATTTTACCAGCTCATGGAATCATCACGGACTCATTAACACACGCTTGTCTTTTCCTCAGATATGGGACAGATTTGTAGATTGTTTAGATGTAATGAATATGTACATGTGTGATTGTTTATGTTTTCTCTTGCAGGATAGCCACAGCATTGTGTTCCTGTGTGATCTGCACATCCACTTCCCTCTCAACATCTTGGAAAGCATCAGGAAGCACTGTGTGGAAGGACGTCTTGCTTTTGCCCCCATTGTCATGAGACTCAGCTGCGGCAGTTCGTCACAGGAGCCTGATGGTAACACACTAAAAAACACACACATTACACATGCAGTCTGTGCTCATACAGGAATAATCACACTCATGTATTAACATAGTTTTCATGTTTTTCGTTTGACTCGTCACTCAAACTCATTCCCCAGTTGCAGACAGCTACTTAGAATTCATAATAGAGGTTCTCAATTTACATGCATAATAAACACACGTGCATACTTCTGATGCCTACTGTATAGGTATCAGTCTTTGCTTTTATCATGATGCAATGGGACCAATATCTCCACTTTTTGTTCTTTCCGCAGGTTACTGGGAGGTAAACGGCTTCGGCCTGTTTGGAATCTATAAGTCTGACTTTGATAAGATCGGAGGGATGAATACAGAGGAATTCAAAGACCGCTGGGGTGGAGAGGACTGGGAGCTGCTGGACAGGTAACCCAGCAACAGGGCCACACAAAAGCCCTGCAATGAATACTATTAGAAGGTTACAAAATTTATTTTAGTTAAACCTGTGTCAGAGAGATGTTGACTCTATGGTAACTTTTGAAGTCGTAGTCAAATATTAGACGCTTTGTAATGGTAGTATCAGATCGCATTATGTCGAACAGAAGATCATAAGATTAAAGGCCACGTCCTGTATATTACAAATCATTACTGTTATGGTTCAAGAGTTATACTTGTTTCTTGGATTGCCACTGTTGTACACTGTGTGTATGGTAAATGTACTCTTTTAAATCAGTTGAATAGTGAGCACATTCAGTGCCAATAGTGTACAAGGGCAGGACAAAAAGAGCATATGAAAGAAAAACAGAAGCAGTCTCCACAATGAATGATAAATGTAGGTGACCTTGTTGTTTTGAAATGTCTTATTTTACTAACATCAAAAAACGCTGCTTCTATCAAAACTCTGTGAACTGAATTGTGCTAAAGAAGCAGCCAATTTTATGTTTAGTTTACGATGGGACATATTTTTCAGTGCTTTAAGCATCACAAACTGTTGTTTTGCAGAAATCTGAATAATATCAAATGTGTAGACACCACCCAGATGTAAGTTGGGTGAACTAACACTTTAACAAAAGAAGAAAAAGATGTTTCATCAGATTATTGAAGACAATTACCGTTCTTCAGTATTTTAAACATGACCAGTTTGAACAATTCCTATGATTGTTAACCAGATATTTTCTCCTAGATAAAAAAAAGGAGTTGCTCCCCTTGTAACTCAGTTTTAACGCAGTGCTTCTCCCTCCCTCTCTGTGTAGGGTGCTGCAGAATGGTTTGGAGGTAGAGAGACTACGTTTGAGGAACTTCTTTCACTACTACCACTCCAAACGAGGCATGTGGAACGCCCAAAATAAGAAAACTCCTAAGGGATAGCGCCCCCTGCTAGTGATAGGATTCTGAACCTGCAGATCCACTGTGCATGAGAGAGACCTCTAGGAGCTCGCTCACTGCCTGAACTCTGCCTTTTTTGAAACAGGCTCCTTTCAGGGACACCTCTGTTTCAGCCATTGGCCCCTCTTGTATGCTTGCCTGTACGAGGAAACGGGATCCAAATCTGAACATTACAAGCGAGCCGTTTAGGCAGATAGACCTGAGTCATCACTTTGCCTCACTGACTGACCTACTGTACAGAGAGAAGAGAGTTATTTTTGTTCTCCTTCTCTCTGTCCTTTTTTGGTGCAATGTTTTCAGACAGACTGGAAAGCAGCTGTTTTTGTGCGCGGGCGTGTGTTTGCGTGTATGAGTGGGTATATATACAAGTGTACGTGGGTGTGTTGCCGCTTGTGTGTGCTTACGATGACAGGAAGCACCTTTTTTCTAACAAGGAGAAGTGAAGACAACCTAAGATCTCTTTTTCTAACACACTCTCACACGGGAGCCTAATAGAATGTGTAGATTCAGACATGGTGGCGTAGCTCAAGTAGAGGAAGTCTGTCTTTGGTAAACAGTATTTCTAAATATATCAACTGCTACCTGTTGGATATCATTAACCGGTGTAACCGAGGTGTTGAAGTTCTCCTGATTCCTGATATTATGAAACAATGAAGGTTTTTGAAACAGAAAAGCCCATTTCCAAACAGATGCCGACATATACTTCATCTTTCTGTCCTTCTCTGTCCCTCTGTATCTCTTTCATCTTCATCTCATGTCTCCCTCCAAATGTTTCAATGTCATGCTAATATTATATCTGTTGAAACATGATATATAGCCCTGCTGCTGTTTTGTAATATCACTTTTAGGTACTACACCCATATTAATGTTCTCTATCCGTTTTAACTTGATTCATTTTTTTTCATTAACATTTGAGGTGTTATTTTCTCTTCTAAAAGACTGAATTTGTTAACACTTGTTTACACCTTTTAACTCTACTGACGGTATCCCCCATTTCATCCAGATCTCTAACCTCACTGTCAACTGGAACATAAAACTTTAACAGGAGGAGAACAGAGGACAACAACCTTTGATTTAATGTTGTCACACCGTTATTTGAAACATTTTCTTAGTATTGCATTTCAAATATTGGGTCTGAGAGATTAAAACTATCTCTCACATTAAAATACACACCACAGAGACAGGGAATGCTTAGCTATGGAAAACATTGACACTTTTTTTTCAAGCTTGTATAAAGCTCAAACAGAAGAGAGAGCAGTTCACGTGTTGGACACGATGTGGCAAGGCATGGCTGTTTCACAAATGTGTGCCTTTATCAAGGTTTGGCTACAGGAAGTTTTCTCTCTCTAATGGCAGAAAAGGGCAGGGACAGACAGAAACACACCGTTTTTGATCAGCAGGCTGTAATGTCACTGTAAATTCAGATACACTGTAAAAGAAAGAAAAATGGTTGTCTTCAATGGATTACAGATGTGTCAGTGTGTTTGTTATATTAACGTAAAAGCAAAAAGGAGCCAATTGCCCCATTGGTGAGATAGACAGAAATGGTACTAATGACTACTAAGTGAAATTAGGAGGTGTGATGGAGACTCACTGGCAGCTGCAGTCCAGCAGGGCCCCACCTGCTCCCATTAGTTTGGCTGGAGGCCGGACTCCTAATGCCTCTGTTTCTGCAACATGGTACTTATATTGAGGGGAAGTGGCTGGAGGGCTCAAGGCTGAACGCACACACACACACACACACACACACACA
>JAVQJL010020315.1:0-20495 GCA_036024295.1 Nannoperca obscura | reverse complement strand
TAAAACGTCTTCCCCCCCCCCCCCCCTCTATTTTTAGAGGTGCTTACACGTGCAATAAAAAGAGAACCGTCATGTCATTGAAAGGTATGGGTGAGGACTAATTAAGTAGTATACAGGTGAAAGTGACGGCACAGAAACAAGAGTAAATCCATCACTGTTTCTAAATAATATAAACTGCTTCGGCTAGCTAAAAGCTCTTTCTCTGCTGATTTGATTTTGTCTTTCAATGAGCAAAGGTAAGCAACTCCGGTGCATGTCTACCCCCACACCAGCACTGCTCCTGTAAACTCTCAAGAGGAAAAAAAGTTGTGACCTCAACGTATCTTGCGGGGCAGGCCTGCATACCTGCAACGTACTGTGCAGCGGCCGAGTAAAGCCTTTTCCTTGTGCTGTTTCGTCGACCTGCAGCAACAGGCTTATTATCTCAGCAGTGATCTCAATGTGAAGAAGACTGGGACGGTTGAGCACTGGGAAGCTATGTAAACAAAAGATCAAATGTACGTAGCGCAGTGATATGTCCACATAACTTCTTCATCCCTTTTTACACTTGCATGCTTGCTTTATGATACCTTTTGGATCTTTATATTGTTATAATTCCTTTTCATTCTTTCAAGTGGCCCACGTTATTGTTCCGTCTCCTCTCTTCCGTGTAGTTTTAGGTCCCCCCACGGCTGCCACTACCAACAACAACAAAGCCAGCCCCTAATGACATAAATGTAATGTCCATCTCTGTGGAAATGGGTGGCTTTAAAACACAGACAGCATGCTATTAAAACAAAATCATAGCTGGCACCCTACTGGCTTGTCATTGTTGTGATGCTGGTTGTTCAAAGGCAGCAATAAAGAGAGGGTGTTCGCAGAGGGATAGAAAGAGCAAGGCAAAGGCACAAAGAGCAAGCCATAGATGAAATGGCACATGAAACAAGCCAAAGATGTCAAATGCAAAGAAAGGCGGGGAGGATGAAAGAAATAAAAATAAAGAGAAAGAAATAGTAAAGTGTCAAAAAGAAACGGGGCGAGGAAAAAGAAAGAACAGGGCAAAAGTTGTTGTGGGCTATAGCTGACACCACATTGTGAACAGCTGAGAGGAGCAGCCCACAGCAGGCAGTTGTCATTGGCCAAAGATGAAAGCTATGTGGCTAGGAGTGGAGTACTTGGCTAGTGTTAATTTTAGGGAGCCCACCCCAGCTTGCAGGAAAGCATGGAGGCAGTCAACCTTTATTCTCGCATGTCTAAATGTAAGAGGAGATGCTAGGAAGTGAGGCTCCAGGTCTCTAGACAGGCCTGCTGGTCAGAGTGAAGTGTGCTTCTGCAGACCCTGGGTCTCTCTAACACTTTTTATTCTAAGCTACTTAGGTGCAAGCTTTGTGTAGGTTTTTTTAAAACAACATTATTTTGATTTACTAGCTTCCCTGACATTTTTTGACATTACTCAAAGGTAGAACTTTTAGGGCAAATATTATGGAGCCAGAACAGTGACCGTTACATTTGGCATAGAATAGAAAATTTGGCTTTGAAAAACAAAACGTGAACTTGATATTTTTTACATCCCGATGTGTTTTTCAATGACCATGTTCAGATTTTTTCTTTTTTTTTTTAACGACACTTATATGTCACTGTTTTGGCGTGGAGAGGAGGGGTTTGAGGGGAGGGGCGAGGAGAGCGTGATTGACGTACAATCTGCATTCTAATGAGAGGACGTCACTATTCACTGTTCATGAACCAGCCGTCCTCTCGTACGCTCACAAGCCTCCGGCATCACCGCAAACATACAACGACGGCCTCCACGAGTTCACTGGGAACTCTTGAATAGCAAGTCTGCTTCTCTCTGCCGATGTTTGCTCACACAGAACCGGGCTGGGTTAAAATTGTACTTTTAACTGACGTTATGCTAGTCTGGCAGAGGTCCGCTGGAAGGAGAGCTAACATTTACAGCACTAAAGCTCTAATGTGCGGTCTTTACCCCTTGCCATCACTACTTATTGGAGAAAACGGTATGAAATATGAGAAATGACTGCTGAAAAGAGGTTTCTTATATTTCAATTTGCTATTAAAGAGTTCCCGGTGAATATTTTTGTTAGTTAACAAGGCTCAGGTGCACCGTTGCATAACTAATCTGTTTGCAAAAAGGTATTTCTTCCTTATGTGGCTGTGCACGTTCATCAGAAATATATGAACACGTTATTTGGAAATTTTGTGTTAAATCTTTTTTTTTTTTCCTGTATGCTCCGGTGTTCATTAGTGCTGCATGCAACTCAGCCGATAAACTTTGTAAAGTGGTAAAGTTAAGTGCTGAATCATACTAAATTCTTTGAAAGCATCATTATCACAACAAACACATTGTTAGCACAAAATTAGCTAATTAGGTACATGCCAGCATTGTATAAGCCAGTACCATTCATTTACCTGTCATGAGGTGGCTCCACCCCACCTCCACTGCCGCCACCCTCCTGTCAGCTGAGTGACAGGCTGCCAGCTGGAGGCTGCTGAACTGTTTGACATGAAAAGTTGGAGGAAGAAGGGTAGGGATGGGAAGGAAATATGGGAGGATTAAGGGTTGTGTAGGAGTGGGGGACATTTTGACTCTATTTTTCTTACAATATGTCAAGCATGTTTATTCAGCAGTAATGTCAGTAAGAGGTATTTCAGATTGGAAAAACCTGAATGTTTGTGAAGATAATAGAAGGGAAAGTACATATAAAGGTGGAAAGGTTTATGGTGGTAAGGTTGTAAGGCTGTATATTGGCTTGAATCTGGCGATACGATACGTGTATCAATACAGGGGTTGCAATTCAATATACTGCGATAATGCAAGGTGATCTATTGTGTTTTTAAAATCACACTTTAGGAAAACTGTCATAGTATAAAGATCACACCACCATATGCATAAAATAAAATAAAGCAGAAGGTGATGAAAACCTGAAGTCATTTTGTCATCGTAGGGACTCCCCCGGCAGACTCAAAACCACCTGGCTGTCTACTGTTGTCCAGCCACTCACTGTAAATAGATCCTTGACATGTATTTCCACCATTCATCAAGTAAAAGGAGCTAGCGCTGCAGCGGGTAAAGTGGGACGTGCTGCGGTGGGCGCTCTATTAAGATGAGTTTGGTACAAGAGATATTAGCATGTCAGTTTTAATGAAGCTGAAAGGTCGCTGACCGTATCCTGCACTGGCAGTCACCGTTAAAGTCTGCAAGAAGAGCCTACATCAACCATGCTTCTAGTCAATTTTAAATGTTTCAATCCTCGGTTTACTGCACCTCAGGGTACATATGTTTGCTTTTTTTATTTTTTATAAAAAAGTAAAAAAAACAACTGTAAATTCTATAAATAATGAAAATGAATTTGACCTCTCCTGACCAATAGAACACCTAACTTCTGGATGTATAGTGTTAAAGCTTTAAAGCCTTCATCTAGGCAATACAGACAATACGGCTGCGGTTTGTGTATTGCTAATAGTCCTATGGAGTTTTTATACACTGAAAGGAGATTACTGAGCAATGTAACTCACTACAGTTGATGTGGTGGTGCAGACTGGGGACAAAGGTAACCTGAAGGTTAGAGAAGCAACTCGTGACCGGAAGGTATTCAAATTTAATCCTCAAACCAGCTGGGAAAGTTTGGATGGGGCGCAGTGAGCAGGGCGCTGGCCTCACAGAGCAGCAGAGCGGACCGTTTAACTTGACATTCAGAACCACTAATGTATAATTTTTCCATTTTAATTGTGTTAGATACTGATTAGGGTTTGCTAAGTACAGTTGTGTATCAGCAGCAGGACTTGAAACTGTTGAGAAACCAGCTGTGTCATTGCTTTAATCTTTAATCAGATTCACTTAATTAACAGATTCACGTTTTTCTCAGTTAATTTGAAACAAAAAATTTAAAAGTGGCAACTCTTCTTTTGCAATGTGGTCGTGTTTGACTCTTTTGATGACCCACTGCCAGATGAATGGCTCCAAAAAGCTTCTGCAGTTGGCATGGCAGCTGTTACGATTGCTGTCCCTGTATAATCTACTTTATCCTCAGTAATATTACTGTTTCTAAAGGTGCTTCATGTGTACAGTGTGTGGCCAAGTCAGCAACGTAGTTTTCCACGCAGCTGTTGATAATGGCCTTCAAGTACATGTCGTTCCTGTCACTGAGTCTCATCCATGTTAAAAGTTTGGGGGGGGACATTTAGACTTTGCACGGGATTACTTGCTGCTGACTCATCAACTGAGCTGTCCTTATCAGAATCTTTGGGATTGCATTGATCACTGATCAGACTAACCATTCCTCAACAATACAATTCCACAGAGCACCTATATACTAGTAGTGTTGCTCCTGCTCCCCTAGTAATGTACGTACACCATCTACCTAGAGGGCTAAATAGTTTGGCTCTCTTAACAAACTCAACACAATCATTTCTACAAAGCATTGGATGATACTTCAGTTGTTTTAATGTAAAGGCAACGCATTTCATATAAAGGGTAATTTAAAGTGACAACAACAGACCAAAAGAAAAACAATGTTTAACAGAACAGTCCAATAACATGACATCTGGTAACTTGAGCCCCTGACTGGGAATTGTTGGTGGTTCTTCAGCCCCTTTCCAAGATGGCACCCGATTGGGAGCATGCTCTGACAGAAACCATCGGTTATGCCAAAGAATATAAAGGGGAATATAGTCGATAGTATTGGCTAGCGGCATTGTGGCAAACATATCTTTTTGGTCCGTCTGCAGTTTCATCCATGCCAAGCAGTCTTTCTAAAGTCTTGCAGTGTTAGGCACTGGCTAAACCTGTACATGATGGTTTCCTGTCTCCCCACTGATTGTCAGTGTTCAGTATGG
Organism: Nannoperca obscura; assembly: GCA_036024295.1. Taxonomy (NCBI): domain Eukaryota; kingdom Metazoa; phylum Chordata; class Actinopteri; order Centrarchiformes; family Percichthyidae; genus Nannoperca; species Nannoperca obscura. Next base: position 15,662 of record JAVQJL010020315.1, on the reverse strand, counting down.
AGGTTCATTTCTGACATGCTCAGGTCTCTCCAGGGGGCATGTGCATAAAAGAACCCAACATTTCTCTTTTTATTAATTTAGTTCTTGTCTGACAGCCACAGCTCCACATCTCCCTACAGCTGCATGAATACCGTGTGCTACATTACTTGAACACAGACAGAATATTGGCGTTTGAAAGATTAGATAAAGAATTCAGAGTGTACAGACTAATGTCCACTGCAAGACGTGTACTTTTCCTTTGCACTGTACAGAACTTTATTTGGTTGTCTTAGTCATAGGATGATTCTGCAAATCATCCAGTACATTCATTATATTTTAAAGATTCAAAACACTTTCATGACTGATGATGGCAAATATCCTGATTTAAGGTTTGATGACATATCGATGATAACACCACCAACACTGCTGAAGGTTCCCCTTCACCTAATATCCACATTAAAATGTCTTTCAACACATCATGATTCAGACTCAGTAAGTACACTGCATCACCTCACTTCTACTACTCACTCATGCAGTACACAGCTATCTTATGCCACCGAGCGGTCAAGTAGCTGGTAAATCCCTCTTTCTCAAACTTGAACAGCATAGTGATGGACATGCGTAGAAGGAGTGTGTCAGCTGAGCCCTGGGTGTTTTTTTTTTAAGAGCACCAGACTGTGGCCTCCAAAGAAAGATACATGAGTTAAATCCCAAGGAATTACCCAGAGGAAGCAACCTGTGGAAGATGTATTTGAAATTAATTAAATGTAATCCTCTTTTAGATAATGTCTCGCTAGCCTGAAGGCCAGAGTCCAACTGCCAGCTGACATTAATGGCGATATTTCTCATGAAGAGTGGAGGCCCACAGCAAGAGGCAGATCTATCAGCTTACTAGCTGACCTTCATTTAACGAGAAGATAAAAGAGAGGGAGAGGAAGAGATAGAAAACTGTTAGTTAGTACATGAGGGTAATCGCTGCTCTCTTTGTCTGTCCTCATATGCTCTCTGTAATTTAGGGGAACTGAAGTCACCTTAAATGCCCAAATGTGAGGACTGCAATCAAAAATAATTGTAATCAAAATAGGCATAGCATGCACGCTGTTGTATTTTGAGTTACAGCTACTCATCTGCCTCAGAATGTTTTTATTGTACAGCTAAGCCGGTTACATATGACATGTTGTTACTGGACATTTAGTTAGAACAATGATTTTAGAATCCGTATATACGAGCACTAATTCAAAACACAAACATACTGACTGACTGTGTCTGTATATTAAACTGAGCTGTTATCTTTATGTTGGGTTTCATTGTCAGTATTTATTTCTGGCGTCAGCTCCTTCACTGTGACATGCAAACCATTTGCCCCCATCGGCATATTCCACAGCCTTTAATGACACGCAATAGCTGGTTTTGTTAGTGTACTGGAGCCCGTAGCAAAGTCACTTGCACTTTTCATGGATTATGTAACTAAAGGAACTCAATTCCCAGCTTCCCCGATAAAGCTGATCAGGATGGTTACATCAGGATACATAGAATGTTGCTATGTATAATGCGCTACTGGATGTAAAGCAGCAGGTTTCTGAAAAAAGAAAGAAGATTAAAAAATTTCCCTTCTCCTCATGCAGGTGGGAAGGAGAACAAGATGCCAATCCTCATCTCCAAGATTTTTAAGGGCCTGGCTGCTGACCAGACTGAAGCGCTTTATGTCGGTGATGCCATATTGTCTGTCAATGGTTATGACTTACGGGAGGCCACACACGATGAGGCCGTGCAAGCGCTGAAGAAAACTGGCAAAGAAGTCATCCTTGAAGGTAGGATACTTTTCATCCAGAGAAAAAAAATCTATCCACTTACTTCTTTGTCCCACGCAGGCTTCCTTTCACTGTCTTCTTTCTATTGTGTCTCTGCTTTGCTGTTACGTGACGTTAAGAGTGACAGGAAACTAGGAGTTAACCATAAAACACACTTGCAAAATATGTCACAGCTTCTATCTCCGTCGCATGATAAAGAAGTACTATATTTCTTTTAACAACATAATCCTCAGAGTAGGAGAGAACGGAAATCTTATCTTTCATGCGAAAGAAGGAGCACTTCCTCTGTCTACACTGCACAGCTCCAAATAGATCGATGGTAACACCTGATAACATTTCTTCAGCACTTTGATTGATTTTTCCTTAAGGGCCATATATGAAGAAGATGATCCGTTAAAACTGAACTTTGATCAGGCTTCTTTGAAAACATCCGAATAATGAGATGAACTGAAACAGCAAGAGGATACCAAAGACTCAAAATTCAAGAATATTGTTGTGGCTCACACCTCTGAGCATCTCAGCATGCTAATGAGCAGTCTTCCAGAACATAAAAGACTTTTGACACTGATAGAAAGTACGTTTAAAGTTCACGTCAGAACTGAGAACTGTGGAGAAGATATAGGGTAAGACCCGCTGTGCATAGGAAGGTCTGCAGTGGAGTCAGCAGGTGTTTGCCGGTGTTTTCTTTCCTCTTGCTTTCACTCATTTGCGCGAGCCACCAGAGCTGATGCACTGCATCCCTTTTCTGTCTCATTCTTAGTTAAATAATTTGCTGGATGTGTTTGTGCGCGCTGTAAGGACAGGGGAGGACGACAGAGAGGGATTAAAAACAATCTTTCTTCTTGCCAACTGATTGCATCACAGGAATTCTGCATCTCTCACCAAGCGGACTTCGAGTCACTGGGCTGAATTATAAATGAACTCGCTACAAATGTACAGTGCCTGAGGATGAGTGATGTATTAATACTGGATGTTACTATTGAAAAAATATGTTTTCTTCAGGAACCATTAAACTCGATACTTCTTCATTGTTATTTCCATTGATCTGTATGTCTAAGTCCGAGTTTTGAGAGAGGCCTCCCCCACAGAGCCCAAACAGAGGCTAACAGTTATGTTCAGTGATGTGAGTCGAAGAGACACTTCAGACCATAGGCGCTCTCAACATGTACTTCCAAATGGAAACAGAGTATGTGAGAAACAAAGTATTTATGTACTTTCAAAACAGAAAATGTGGCTTTAAACGGGTTCGGTAAACTAAAATAAGAACAACACGAAACGTGGCATAAACGTTCCGTTTGCGAAAATGAATTCAAAAACAGGAGGCCTAAAGCAAGAGTTACCAATTTTCCATGTGACAGCATTTCTGTGGGCTAACTTGCACAGTGGGCTAGCGTCAGTAACTCCAGTCAGCGGAGCAGATACAGCTAGAGCTACAGCCAGGGGAAATCATTGCAAATCCCCCCGCCTTACTTGTCCACAGTCAGGGAGAAAAGTGTTGATATCAGACGGCTCAACCAGCACTGCTCTGTGATCCGTCATGTCAGGAATCATTTCATGGAATTTCCCCCCCGAGGACCTGATAGAGGAGTGAAGAGACGAAAGAGGCTTGGAGGCTCACTGAAGGGAGAGGGTTGAGTGTGTGTGTGTGTGTGTGTGTGTGTGTGTGTTGGTGAGTATTTTTTGATGTCCTGCAATTCCTTCGCTCATTGTGAGCGTAGCCTTGTCTGACCCAGAGATTGCAGGACACACATAAGCTTTGGAGCATTTTTAGGGAATAGAGGAAATAAAGAATTACGGTCCTTGGTCAACACTTTAGGGCTGTGAGCTTTCCTGCTGGTGTTTTTTTTAAGATTCCGATTTTATTTCCAGACCATTTGCGCACCATAAAAATACTTGTGAATACATATGACATGATGTTCAAGTACAATGTTTATTTTCGTTTTGGCATTTTATCAAGATACACAGAAACGCAGTCAGAAACAAACTCCTTCTTGGCAACACTACAGTGTTATAGGTCAGGGTTTTCTTACAATATGCACAGCAACAAACAGCCACCACTGCTGTGCTTGAGGCAGTTTTCATCGCTCTGTGAAATTCATATCACACACGGCCTTGACTGCAATCAAGGACAAACAGCCTCCATCACATTAAAATATCTGGAATATGTGAACAGTACTTGAATCTGTCAGATAAGTATGATCACGACATTTACGGGAGTTACATTAGAGGCCTGCGGCAGGATTTTTCTTTTTTGACTCTTTTGAAAGTCCGATAAAGGAATACTTTGAATAGCCTGTATTTTAACAGATTTCTGCTCACTTAGATTAAACCTATTTTGATTGTTACAGCAGCAGCACATGTAAGCTATTAATGCTGAGCTCTGCCTCGTACCTTTGGCAGTGTTTAAGGACACTGTATTTCTTTCAATGTGTTTGTACTGGCTAAAGGGTCCCCATCAAAATTGTCTACGTGCAAAAGATTAAAACATTGGATAACTGCTAATGAAAAGAAAATTGCTTATTAGGTTGGTCTTGATAAGAGTTATGGGGTTTCAGCTGTCATAAATAATATGACTTATGTCCCGCACAGTTGCTTAGCAGCAGAAGAAAAAGGCTGCACTGGATAGCTCCCGGGTGTGAATGTGAATTTGTGTAAAACGGTCCTACTCTTGCTTTTCCTAAACCTCATAAATAAGAAATTGCACAAAGTAAAAAATATATACTTGATGTATGTTCCCAACAGGATGCCCTTTGTTCCTCTGCATGCTGGTCGCACCATCAGAATGGTGATGGAATAATCAATGTGTGTGTGTGCAACAGTAAACACCTGAGCGGGTCAGATAAATATAACAGACCAGATGAAACCATAAAACCACAGCTGCCTTCATTTCCTCCAATAACATTTACAGCCTGACCGTGTGTGTTTGTGTAGGGGCGTGTAAGCACATGCGCTGTGTCCATACCTGTGTGTGTGTGTGAGAGAGAGAGGAGAGAAAGGAAGAGGATAGAGGTGCATGGGTCACATCGACATTTTCCCAGTCACACAGACCTTATTATCACACTCGAATGTGCCGTTATAGCAGAGTTATGGATTCATGTCATAGGGGGTTGATGTCAAAATAAAGTAGGAGATTTATATATCAATTTTGTAAAAATCACAGTGTGAGAACATGGTGAACAATTAGACACGGTTTTATGGAGCTGGAATGGGCAAAGAAATGTAAAAGGAATTTGGGACAGAATTAAAAGACACTGCAGACATTTACAAAGCTCTACAGGGACTAAGTGAGCTACTGTATGTAATGCTGGTCTCTTAACCGTCCCACTGTGTTTCTGCCCTATTTTAATTTGAATTCGAATCTCACTGAAAATGCATCCATCATTGCCACCAGCTTTCCAGCCAAGACGAGATGCGTTCCACTACTGTATGAAGAAACCATGAAACAAGGAAAGTGTGTGTGTGTGTGAAAGAAAGAGTGGGGGGTAGGAACAGTTCAATGGTAAAGCTGTTCCCTGGGCAACCAACGTCTGGTTGCAAAAGCACACACAACGTAAGCATACAACCACATACTACACATACTTGCACACATGAAAATGACACACACACACACTCACACACTCTCAACCCTCTCCCTTCAACATTTTTAATACGTGTGTGTGTGTGTGCGTCTGCGTGTGCGTGTGTGTGTGTGCGCTGCTACGCCATGTTTCGTAGCACAGGGGAAGAATGTAGCACTCGATTGAACTGGTGAGGCCTGTTGTGTGACCCAGAGTCTTGACAACACCTCATCAATATAAAAGTTTCGGTTACTGGCAGCACACGACCTTCTAGTTTTGTGGCTAAAGCTAACATGTCGTACGACCACATCGGAATGCAAACATTTTTTTGAGCGATTCCAAGTGGCCACACTCAAAATCGGGACGAAAAAATCTGCCGTCACAGAGAAGTCAGACGGCACACAGTCACGTACAGCCTCTCCTCTGAGGCATTCAAGGGGTTGGGGTAGAGAGTTTCAGACACGGTTTGATGATCCCACAAGCACTTCATTTTAAGCATACTGAGCCCTTAAGCTTCCGAATTTGGCACAGAATTTTGGGCGTTTAAGGCTCGCTGGTGACCAAAAATGTCTCGTATAAATGGCTCAGTGAATGTTTACAGGTATGTTCAGTGACATTAACACTGTAAAATAATGGTCTGTAATAAAACTGTGTTCTCCCTTACGCACATTAACAAAGGCACAAGCAAGTGATGATTAGGGTGATTAGCACAATACAGATAGTACTGATTTTATAATCTGAAAAGTAAAATCATTTTGTTTTGTATCTCATATGGGGAGCTTTTCCCACTTGGCATTTTAAAAGACCATTAAAAATTAAATTAAAAAAGAACGTTTGATGGTCTTGTTCCATGTGAGTAGGTCAGTTTTTGTACTTGGTGAGGGTATTAGCTTAATGTCAGCCTTAATTTCAGCAGAATTTACTTGGATGTTCAGGGGGGTCACCATTTTCTGCCTGTCTGTGCGAGCACTTTGAAAGTAAGGGACTGAATTAGAGAGAGAGAGAGAGAGAGGGAGTTAGTTTCCTCTGCCAAGACATTTCTGGGCACTGCTGGTTCTTTTCTGTCCTGTCCTTTTCATTAAGGTAGTTGTGCTCAGGCTCAGTGCACACACACACACACACACACACACACACACACACGGATTAACTAGGCTTAGTTATGGAAGCCCTATGGTCGCAGTCATTCCCTTGTCTAGAACTTCTTTTAGCAGGGAGGACATGTCTTGTTAGCTGTATCAAGACTCCTGATATCTGTTATCTACAATGGCCTGTTGGCCAACGTGTAAGCATGAACTATTGATCAACTTAGTACAACGTATTCTCTTGCAGTTTAGAAAAGATATATGTGGATGTATTTATTAGTGTAAACAAGCTTTGAAAATGTGAATTAAACTGTGGCTGGCGAGTGGATTTGACAATTCAGTGATAGTAAATGTACAATTTCTCAAGGTTCATTTTGATTCATTGTACCACAGTGAGGCAAATCATTCACTCTGCTCACAAGTTTGTTCAGAACCCTTTGCTGAACCCCAAAACTCTTAGGTTAGAGATCATCTTTTACTAACTACACTAATGACCAATGATGGAGTAAGTTGGAGAGAACAGCGCACTCATAAGGCAGATGCGGTATTTGTATTTTCAATTCTATAAATCACCAGTTTGTCACACGTTGCCTTCTTCATCTTGGGTCCTGTAGGACAGGCGTTTCCAAACTAATACAGTGTACAGAGCACATAGAAAGGTAATTCAGCAAAGACAGGTCTCCAGAACATATTGCTTAATTTTAAAAATGATTTTTTTTTTTCTGTGACTTTCTAAAGTTTTCTTTAAATCCCAAATACAGCAGTATGTGTTGAAACAGACATGTAGAAGTAAAAAGATTTAATCATGCATGAGTGTGCAACTGTCTTCTTAAACTAAGATAACAATTCGAGACAACCTCTGCTGAGCTAGACTTGTGTGTTGCCACGCTGTTCAGATCATGCCTTTCATGCAGGCTGTATTCTGTACTTTTATTGTGAAGTCCCATTGGACACAGTGGCTGCACTTTTGGCTGTATTTAATAAATGTGACTGCATCATTCCTCAAGCTGTAAGTGCATTAATGCTCTTTTGAAAGTGTCAGAATGTGAAAATTCAATATGCACAAGCAGGAATGTGATTCAGTGCCTGAGGTGAGATTAGATTTGAAGAGGTTTCATTTGTGTCTGTGATGAGCGTTAGCTGAAGGATGCTTCGTCAGCGTTCACAACAAGAGCTAACCCCAAATCTCTCCCTCCTGCCCTCCCTCCTTGCATCAGATGCTTTAACTGACTGCACTTGTATTGCATACGTGAATGCATACAAGTTGCCGCTTGGCGCCCATGTTAAACAAGATATATCACCCACTTGGTAGTTTTTGGTTCTGTAGGTAGTCACTTAAGATTAATATTAGCATACATTCATATTGTCTGGGTTATTGATACAAGGATGGGACAGGCAGCCCTTCAGAAGGCTGAAGACTGCAGACTGGTAGTTTGAGTTACAATTTGCTTCGAGGGCTAAAAATTGTATTTCCTATCTACAAATCAAGCTCTTCAAGGACACGTGTGAATATAGCCCCTTAAAGGAAGATACATACCATATAGTCTTTTTAAGCAAAGCCAGCAGAGAGATATATATTCTCCAGCCCTATCTCCCTGCACCGATTTCAAGTCTGGTTAAGTGAGTGATTTAAGGAATATAATGACTTTGGGGAGTAAGATTTAAAGCTCCTCACTGGGATACGGTGTGCTGCAGGCTAAGACTGTCTGCGCTATTCATTCTTTGTCTAAACTTCATTCTGTTCAGGTTCTGTTACCGAAGCAGCATATGTCTCAGTCCTGTTCACACATAATATAATCTGTAAATAGACTCTAGTCATGTATGCACTTGCACACACACACACACACACACACATACTACTTCTACCTTTACGGCTGATTTAGAGGGTCACCCGTATCTCTTTTGGACTGCGCCAGCCGGGGAGGCATGTGAGATTTTCTTAATTTACAGTTTCCAACTGCGAAATCCCAGGGTGGTGTCTTTGGGCCAAGCTGCCCCAGTCCAGTCAGAGATGTGAAAGTTGGTGTTTCTGTATATTAGCTTATCTGTTCATCTAGTTTGTGGCGGTGGCAGCATGGCCCTGTGGTCTGGAGTGTTCTTTCCAGTAGCCCTTTTGTTTGACAATTTGTTTCCACACGTTTCTTAACGAATGCGCATCCTTATTTCGAAGAATTTCTAGCGAAAAGAGGCATTTTGCTTGGAAACAGGAGTGCTCTAATTTCAAAAGGCCCTTTGATCGTGAGAGACACATCGTAACATCTTTGATTGTCAATCCAAACCAGTGGTTCTAGATTGCACTGCGAGACACGTCCAATTTAGAGTGTTGCTGGCAAAAGACAGCCTTCTGCAAATGTCTGACAGTGTCAGAGATTTAGGACCAAATCCTCACAATTCTCTGTTTTGCTGGATTTTCAGAAAAAAGAGCATATGGATGGTGCAAGCTGATTTGCTTCTGCTCTCATACACTTTCTATTTTATTTTAGCGCTACGATTCACCACGCATTCATCACATAATGTGACATTCCTCAAAGTGATTTCACAGTCTTAAACAACTTGCAACCAAGATTTTATTAGACCTGTCTCGCACAGCGTGACGTGCAATAAACCTAAACCATCGTTGTTGTTGTACAGTCTAAAGGTACCCTAAAACATCCTAAGATTTAACGCTACTCTTGGTTCTTCTACTTAATCATTAGCTCTTGTGTAGGACGCTGGTGTCTGCAGCACGAGAATCCTGTCCTTTTCTCTTCTGAGTCGGACCTGCAGGATTAGTACATTTCTCATACTGTCCCCAAGCAATGCCTGGATAGCTTGTCATGCTGGATTGGCACAGTCACTGGTGTTTCTTCTGCCACAATGGCTCAGTCTGCTGTATCTGTCACATTCTTTGCTTTGCTGACTTTTACAGCCACCTAATGAAATATGTCTTACAAAATGTGCACTGTAGTGCCCATTAGGCAATGTTGCAGATAAAACTACTTCTGTCATAAGACCAATTTAAAGTCCCGGGTTGGACAAAGCCTTTTTCCCTCCTCTTTTTCTTAATTTGACCTGCCTGTCAAATTTTAATTGTTAGTTGTACATCTGCATGTGACAGTATTCCAATGTGGACCATGTGAAACCAAACGCGGATGGTTATATGATGAGCCTGTGCAGACTTAATACACAAATGGTAAACTTGACTAAGTGATCAGATTGTCAACTGCTCAAAATTTGTACTTTTAGGATGTGTCAGTGAAGATATGAATGTTTGAACCCAACCAGTGTTGAGACTGAAACTACATGTGTGATTGAAGGACCCTTTCAACACTGTGTAGTGGTTTGTTAGTCCTGCTTTAAGTGAACAGAGCGACGCTATAACTGCCTACAAGTCTTTACAGCGGTCCCAATGATGTGCATGTACTTTATCACCTAATTAAAACTTTCTGGCTCTCGCTCCTGTGACAGTATAATTATTACATTTGAAAATAAACCTTCCCCTCTGCCACATCCCTCCAGTTTCTTAATACCTGTTGGATTGGTGTTCTAAATGCTCACTTTGGTCTCTTCTCCAGTCTTCTCAAGTGACTTATTTAACAACAAAGAGATAAAGGCTTCTCTCTTAAATTCAGATGTATCTTTAAATAGGAATAGGAATGTTTTATGTGTTGTAGATCAGTTCGGTGCAGAGTGCAGGTCCATTAAGTCAGATTCAATTGGCAACAAAATTAAGTTCTATTCAATTTGGTGGTTGTTATGTATTTCAGTTAACCTTCATTGATTCAAGGTAGCCTCATTTGGAGGTGAAGCCTCTTTTTGCAGTTAATTTGTCTTTTGTGTGAGATCAGTGAAGTTAACTGTGAAACTTGTGATTGAAAGAGTTTTCGTGAATAGGAGTTTACACAGAAATGTGTTGGATTTTCCAGTGTGCAGCAGCCAGACAGACAGAGAAATACTGTAGTTGGCTGGTTCTCTTTTGCTTACATTTCACCACTGCACATTTGACGCCAACACACACAAGCACACTTAAAAACACACAAAATTCGACTTAAGTTGACAACTTAATGTTATAAGATGAGCTATTAAATGTATTTAAACATAATGCTGACTTTGTGAAAGAACAGCTCGATTTTCACTGGTGGGAGCACCATTATAATATGTGGTTCCATATTCTTTCTTTACACTGGCCTAGATTAGTTGATGTTATGCCGGCACCGGTCGTCTATCCTGGTTGAAAAACCTTCAATTTGGGGCCAAGCCGTACTTGAAAATACTTTTTATGTTTTCCAGGTAGCACATGTGTGAGTCTTCCCAGGACACGAGAAAGTGTGTGCTGTTATTGACAATGTGTTTGGCACTTTCTGAGAACATAAATCCTACCCATCTGGTGCTCCAATTCTTTAAAGTAAACAATCACAAATGTAGCCATCTAGCTCTGGAAAGTCAAACTTTTCTTTACTTTCTTGCTGCAAGTTATTTGGAAAAATCCACAGTAGTGGCACATACAATATATTTAATATTGTAGCATCATGCAAGGATAGTTTTGCTGTCGTTTGTGTAACAAAAGTAACAAAGAATGTTATCACTCTGATATAAATGCAGAATTATTGGCTTTCTTTTCATTCAAAGTAAAATAAAACCCTATTTTGCAGTGTTGCAAACATGCTGCCACTGTGCATTGCTCTCTCTCTAACTTTGGATAGAAACAGCCGCAAAGTCAATTTACAGTGTGTGTGTATTAAAATCACATTGTCAGCGGACGTAATCAGAGAATAATTACTGTCCACACAACTCATCGTCTTGTGTATGGTCGGGGGGTCGGTGTACTGTAGCTGCTTCTGTCCTGAATCTCTGTTTGTATCCCTGCTGTGAAACCTCTAACCCTCTGGGCACAAAGCTTGGTTCCTTTTCCTTCAGAGCTGCTGGCCCGTGAGGACATTGTGCTTAGACTCAGCAAGGGAACGGATTAACCCGCAAAATAACATAGCTTTATTAAATCACAGCTCTCCCTCAGACCCTTTCTCCCTCTGCGGCGTCAAGTTTGCTTAACTGGCCCCCTCTGAACCCTGCTGCCCTGATCCAGGGCCCCTGCTAAATTGGTGGCCCAGTCTTTGTGCTACTCTCTCTCACTTCATTACAGGCTCAGACTCCATTGAACCATCTCACAGTATTGTGCAGCATGTGCATGTTGGGGATGGAGGAAGTGAGGGGTAATAGGCATTGGAGGGTGTGTGTGTGCAGCCATTATGCAGAATAAATTTGTTAATATATATATATATATATATATATCAACACAAATAAATAAACTACACAAAGAAATGAATGCATTACTTTTTCAGCTTTTCTAAAAATTGCTGATGTACCAGCCAATTTATTATTTTCTGTTTACTTTTGCTGCTGAATTTTCAACATATTTGCTATTAAGGATTTCATATATACTCTTGCACAGAATAACGCACTATATTTTCTGCATCAGTCGACCTTAACTTTTCAGTGACATTTAGAAACCATATCCGTTTTCTTTCACAGCCCATAGCCATTTCAAATTGAGAAGCAGTCAGCTGTTTACATCACGTTCATTTGCCTCATTACGAATGAAAACTAACAGTAAATGAGATTCATAAGTCGCACAGCAATTGACCGCTTTCAACAACGGCAAGTAAATATCCGTGAACCTGTAAATGGAAAATTGAGTTTCTTTGCAGGAAACAGATTTCCAGACACAAAATTAAAAAGAAGAAATGAAAAAATAAATAGTTGGAAAGAAAAGTGAAAATGTCTGCAGCTGAAACTCCCTTTCACTCTGTTCTTGTCCTCTGCCAGATCCTCTTCAAGTTTCCTTCACTTTCACTTTGTTGAATTAGGATAATTAACTCTCCTGACACTCTATGCAAAGTAATCAAATCTGTGCTTTGGCAGTATGTGAATTAGTTTAAAAGTCTGATTTGGTCTGCTCTGCCCTCTCCTTCTCTCACTGTCGGCCTCTCTCATACCATACTCGCACCCCCCAAGGTTGGCATTTATGCATGATTTTAATGAGATGGGCTATAGGAGCGTTGAACTCATCTAAATCATTCAGAACAGGGGAAATCTTCTTCGACTGAATGATGCTGCCAGAAAGAGACGTGCATTAATCAGCGAGACACGGGGGACACATAAACCTGTACACAAGCTCACATAGATCAATGAAAGATGGCGTGGAGGTACACTTTTCTGTTTGCATGTGTAGCCTACACGTATGTCTCAATAAACACCACTTGAGAGTTCGTTAAAAAAACATGCATTTCTCTGCACTATAGGGCCTGGTTGATACTGAGGCTAATTGCTATATTGATATTAGCAGTCTATAAAATAACTTGTGGGCAACGTTTTACCTTCCTTATTTAGCATACAAACATTTAATCGTGACTCTCTTCATCTTGACTTCATCTTGACACTCATCCAGGCGCAGTAGGCAGCTGTTTTCAGCACAAAAAGTTCAGATAAATCCACTTTCCACTACCTGCCCAGTATCAAACATCAGACAGAGAAAGCTAACGGCGAGCCGGGGAACATGGTGGAGCATTTAGCAGCTAAAAGGTAGGATTTCCATCTGGAGTTTGTGGAGACCAAAACCAAAACTACAGTAAAAGAGTGAATATTAGCCTGATGTTAATCAGGTAGGAAGATGCATGACTCCAAAAGAATGCTAATGTTACTCCATATCTTTATAAAGTGATGATATGTCAATGTTGTGTTTACAGCTTGTTTCGTGGCATCAAATCAATTAGTGGAAGTTAAGTAATTAGCAGGGCCGTTTTACAGTTGAAAAGTAAACTTATTTGTGTTCTCTGGTGCGCAAACATTGTAATTGCGTTTCTAAATTAGTCTGATGTTCTAATATCCGTGTCATTTCTGTTACTAATCCGCCAACATATACGCTGATACGGTCTAAAATGAGCTAGAATTGGCTGGTAACATCGTCCATGCTGTTGTATCGGTCAGGCTCAACTCTGCACATGTTCCTCTTAGCTTGCATAACTTTGCTTACTAAATCTATAAGATATAAGCAACATCTTTCTAATATTTAGTTTTTTGCACAATCCACATCTCAAATGTCTCAAACAAATCCTAATTTTCTACACCATTTATATTATGATTGGCAGACGTATTAAATGGTCTCAGTAATTATTTTTGTTTCTCCTTTTACCCCAATTGACCTCAATGTACTGAATGAAACCAGCAAGTGTTCCATAGTGTTGCATAGTTATTTATGATGTTGTTTTGGCCCAAGACATCTTTCCTCGTTGGTGGTGTAACATTGGGACATTCTTCGGCTGACATGGTTTACAGAGCCAACAGCATGCTTCTGAGGTCGCTGACTGGCCAATGACATTCCAGCTGCTCCCACAGTAACCAGTGGCAGGGTGGGAGGTAAGGCTAGCATTTAGCTTTAGGGCAGTGTTTTGCAGTTAACATGCCAATGGCACTTTTTGATCAACGAGTCAAGAAGCATGTTAATGACAACTACATCGACCTGCTGGTCTTCTGATTGGACCTGTAGAAGAAATTCTCTGTAAACCATCTGTGTGTGTGTGTGTGTGTGTGTGTGTGTGTGTGTGTGTGTGTGTGTGGATGCAGGCAGAGGCTGATGTTGTGTGGGTATGTCTGTATGTGTGTGCGTGTGTGTGTATTAGGCCATCAACACAATGGAGAGAGGGTGTTTGAAAATTTGAACTTGTGCTCTGGCAATTTGGACTGTCCAGAGAGCTGGAAAAGAACAAGTTAAAGCTTTTCAAACCACAGTAAAGTGAATTGTGTCAAAGCTGAATTGGCTGAAAATGTCCGGTCAGGATTTGTGAGGTTCAATGTAAAGACTTTAGCAGGAAAAGCTTAGTGGCAGATTCTGCAGAAGAAGCAAAGAAACTCTTCATACACAGCACACAGTACAAAAGTAGTTTCACTGGCTGCCAGATAAGCTAAAGTAATAACAGTGCCATCTCAGCTAATTTTAGCTCTGTATTGAATGTGCCGCCACTGGTATACATGGCAACATTTCTGGCTGAGCTTAGCTGTATGTTCGGTCTCTCTGTGTCGCCTGTCTCACTCTTTCTCAACCTTTCTCGTACTGTCTCTCTCTTCCCCCATGTTGTTCATTCCTTTCCTCCTCCGCTCCAATTCTCCATCCCTCCCTCCTCTCCTTTTCATTCACCACTCTGTTTGAAAGCTATCTCGTCCGATTTGTTTTGTGGGGCCACAGCTAATGCCTGACATTTCTAATCTAGGAAACACCAATGCGATCATTTCCTCGCCGTTTTTTTGGAGAATGGAAAAGCCTCTTTACAAAATATGAATATCTCCTTATACCGGCTATGATTGGTGTTTTCCCTCAGCCTATTCCATTTGTGCTATCTGCAGTTTGTGCGGCATGAAACACAGACCTAAACTCGGTCTAATGATATAGAGTGATGAGCACTGAGAATGGAGTGCTTTTTTACGTGCCAGATAGTAGCACCTAGAGTCATGCTTGCGTTCTCACTCCTGGCTTTCAAGTCTTTAAGAAACTTTTATTATTTAAAGTGTAGTTGCATGACTGAGACATCCTTATCATATACAGATAGCCATCCCTAAAGTGTTAGTCTTTACCTTTCTGGTGGCAACTCACAAGGGCTTTATTGTGAAATCCTGCAGCTCTTTCTCATTGCAGGACTAACATGCATAGTTGCACGGTTCAGGAGAACTTCTCTGATGACTTTCACTTGAAACAATAATGTAGACAATCCCATTTCCATTCCCAGTCTTGTGGCTTAGCTTGCCATATTGAGATTGACCACATCAATTTTGAATGGCCTTGGTCCAGCAACAAGGAAGCAGTTGGCTGCCCCATGGTACAAACATGAATGGGTTGGCACAAGAACAAATGGACAGAAGCTAATTTCCATGAAACATTACGCATGCAAGTTGACAGCTACTTCAAAGCTATAGCTGGTACATATCCATTCACTGCTTGATACGTGTTCCCAGTCTACACATCCCGTCTAGTTTTGTCTACAAATGCACTTTTTTTTTCTTGGTGGATTGGGCTGATTCTGCATAGTGTAAATGAGGCGAGTAAACAAGTGAAATTCTCTGGTAGAAAAGTTCATATAGTTCATATACAAAACATAACGTCAGAAGTGTTAACTCACAAGAGCCCTTTTACACTCAGGTTCTCCATATTTGGGTATATGTATAGGTGTGTGTGTGTGTGTGTGTGTGTGTGTGTGTGTGTGTGT